>JBBPNX010000159.1:0-34156 GCA_038091155.1 Harrya chromipes
GATAAGAGATAAGAGTCTAGACCTGCTTAGTCAGCAAGTCACACGACTTGAAGGACATGAAGTTTGAGAGTGATGAAAGTTGTTAAGGATAGAAGCAATCATAAGGACTGAATGTCATTGGAAAAAAGTATGTTTGTAACAGTTATTGGATCATTCCTCTGACCTTAGTCAATGTTACGGTTTTCTACAGCTAGAACAGAACTGGAACCACACATAAGCCAAAGGATATAGGATGGAACGTGTGCACGAAAGCACCCCTTTCGTTTTCTTTCTTTAGACTCAGGATTAGCCATTTAGCTAAATCTTAGGACTCATTTACGATAGACTTCCATCCCCCAGGGATATTAGGACTCCGATCATGAGTTCCTTGATTGACGCTGAAGCATGAAGGCTGTTCATCCAGAACAAGACAACACTTCATTTAGTATATTTCATATACATACCGATTGAGTCATTGACGTTATCAGTGACTCATTCCCTTATCCATAGACATTCCCCTTTAGGACGGAATACCCTGATGTGATCCGATGATCCCATCACTGATACCATTGTCTCGGACAACCCTGATTGGGTCATGTTTGTCCTTTCATTCCTTTTGGTCATTATTGATCCTTTGCTTTCCTCAGATCAATAACTCTCTTCCTAGTTACCTATTTGGGACATTCCCTCCTGCCGTTGTCGTACAAACGACATATCTTCCTCTTGACCAAGTCATACTGCTTTCCTCTTTTGACCGTATGACTCACCTTTGTAGATAGCATATCTCTGACTCCTTCTGAGTCTTCCCGAACGAGCACATGAACTCCTTTTGTAGCATTACTATACTTGTCCGAGTAGATAGTATAAATACCCCTCACATGTACAGTAGCACCCCAGCTAATTCTACGCACCACAAGTGTAGGATTCTAGTCTCACTCCTAGTATCATTCAGTTCTGAGTCCCTATAGACCCATCTCGACGTCCCCTCGAGCTCTTCCCTTAGTTCTGAGTTGCCAGAAGCTAGGATGAGACTTCAGTCCTACGCTTAGCGTAACAGTCAAGGACTAAGCCCTCTTCTCTCTACCTCTCCTCTCATCTGTTTGCGCGGGTCTTGACGTGATCCCTAAGACTTAGTGTTTGGTGTGTTGTGACCAAGGTCATTACACTCCCTCCTAAGGATTATCAAGTGCGCGAAGAATCGCAGGAAGCTCTTGAAACCCCACCCCCTTCCATTCCGACCCACGTCCCACCGAATAGACCCCTGTCCCATTCTCTCCTCCACAAGAACCCTTTCCAGTACCCACACTCCCAGCATCCCCTCCTCCTCCCAGATCCCCCTCCCCCATCACTGTAGACCAAGAAGACGACATGGGCAACAATGAACTCAAAGCTGGTCTCCCAGAAGACTCCAGTGGTAAAGGCGAAGATGCCAATAGGTGGTTGCAAGGCATGCTTTATTATTTTAGCATGAACAACAAGAAATATCCTGTGTGTGCCCAGGTTATTATGCTGCTCAACAAGATGAGCAAAGGATGAGGGACAGTATTTTCTGACGGCTGGTACATGAAACTCAACACATATGACACTGACAAGACATCCAATGAGCAAATTCTTCTTGACCTCATCTTGTCTTTCAAGGACGCTTTCATCCCCGCTGATCTTCAGGACAGAGCCCGCATGACCCTCCAGGACATATGAATGGAAGGATCTCCCTTCAATGAGAACTTTGACACATTCTGAATGGCTTTCCAACTTGAATCTGCCTGGAGCGGACTCTCTGACCAAGGGGTACTCAAGGACCTCCTCAAGCAAGCTGTTTCATCTCACCTCACCATGATGATGACTGCTATCCTAGAAAAACCCGCCACTACAGACGCCTGGCTTGCCAAAGCCTCACAGTTCTATCATGCCATCATCAAAACCAAGCAGCTTCGCAAAGGATGCCACTCATACATCTCCTCTACCACCTCAGTAGTCCCCTCCAGGTCTAGAGACTCAGATGCCATGGACGTCGACTCCATCAGACTTTCCCCCACTGAACGAGCAGAGCACCTACATACCAACAAGTGCTTTGTTTGTCATCAACTGGGATGTTGGTCGTCCAACCACCGGAAAGGATCAGGAACACAGGGCAACAATCGCCCACCGCGCTATACTACGCCCCAGCACTGCCAACAAATTTGTACCACAGAGAACATGGGAACCCAGGGGTCTATGGTAGCGCAACCACTATCAGGAGATCCTCTGACCACCTACGTGAATGGCTGAGGGCTTAACCTCTGTGGAGGCCCTATGCATGCTAAAGATATGCGTCAAAGAAGGACTTGATGAAGAAGGTCATCAAGTCAATCACTTTACCTCTGCAGAGGAAAGCAAGGATTTTTAGACAGAGGGCCTAGGACAGCATCTAGCCCCTCTCACATTATCTCCCCTGTATTTGTATCCCAAAGAGCCTCTAGAGCAATGTTGATTCCCATTTCACTCTATGCTCGGCAACAGGGAGAAATCGCTGACACCACCACACTCATAGATTCCAGAGTGACTGGATCTTTCATTGACATGGCCTTCGTGAAGTGCTATCATATACCCCTTATCTGACTGGAGAGACCTCTTTCTGCCAGCAACGTGGGCAGAACTTGCAACAAAGCCAGCAAGAAACACGTCAAGGTCAGGATGACCTTACACTACTGTGAAGTAGAAGATGAACAAGAACTCTTCGTCATCAATTGCAGCTCCCAGAACATTATCCTGGGCATCCCCCCACTATCAACTGGGCTCTAGGATGGGTAACCATTCCCAACAGAGTCACCACCCCACAACACGACTCACCTATTGCAGAGACACAGTCGTACTTAGTCCACTATCTCAAATACAACCATCAAGACGGTCTCCATCGTCTCCTCGACAAAACCGCTACAGCTGCTTTCCCAGACGATCCCCACGTTATCAGGAAAATCACTCTTTCCACTGAAATAGCTGTGGCTATCAAGAAAAAGAAACCCAAACTACCCCCGCAATTCACGGCCTATGCATCTGTCTTCGAAGAACCCTCTGACACCTTCATCCCTCCCTCACGCAACTTTGATCATGCCATAGATCTCAAGCAGACTTTCACCCCACAATGCACTAAAGCATATCTGCTCAATCCTGCTGAACAGACAGCTTGCTTCGACTTCATTGAGGAACACCTGAAGAAAGGGACCATCCGTCACTCCAAGTCCCCCCAGGCAGCCCCCTTCTTCTTCGTCAACAAGAAGGATGGCAAGCTTTGTCCTTGCCAGGATTGCTGCTATCTTAACGAACACATTGTTAAGAACGCTTACCCACTTCCCCTCATCTTCAATCTCATGGATCATCTCAAAGACTCCACCATCTTCACGAAGATAGACATCTGTTGGGGATTCAACAACATTCGTATCAAGGATGGCGACCAATGGAAGGCCACCTTCATCACCCCCTTTGGTCTCTTTGAACCCCTCATCATGTTCTTCAGGATGTGCAACAGTCCGCCCATCTTCCAAGCTTTTATGGACCATGTCTTTGGCAATATGATCGCTGAAGGATGGTTGATCATCTACATGGATGATCTTTTGATCCACAGCAACAACCTCACCCAACACAAGGAACGCACCTGCTGTGTTCTTGCACAAATGCAGGAACACCAACTGTACGTGAAACTCGACAAGTGCTCTTTTAACGTCACTGAGGTGGAGTACCTCTGTATGGTGATCAAGGACAGTCGGGTTCAGATGGACCCAACCAAACTCTCCGCAATCCGTGACTGAGAACTGCCCCGGTCTGTCAAAGCAGTCTGATCATTCATTGGATTCTGTAACTTTTACTGCAAATTCATCCTGAACTTCTCCAAAATTGCTCAACCCCTCCACGTCCTCACTCAAAAGTCATCTGAGTGGCAATGGGGCCCTGAGCAAGAATTCGCCGTCCAGTCACTGAAGGCCTCCTTCCTGTCCAACCCGGTATTCCGAATGCCAGATCCTTTCTACCTGTTCTATGTCATGACTGACGCTTCCCTCATTGCCTCTGGCACAATCCTCATGCAAAGGGACCCCAAAGGTGACCTCCACCCTTGTGCTTATTTTTCAAAGACATTCTCTCTGGCAGAACGAAACTATGACATCTATGACTGCAAACTCCTCACTGTCATCCACGCCCTTGAAGAATAGCACCAGTATCTCTCTGGCACCCCTCATACCATCATTATCATGATGGATCACAAGAACTTGACATACTTCATGGAACCTCGTGCCCTCTCACGCCGCCATGTCTGCTGGATGCTTTTTCTTCAAGACTTTGACCTGCTCTTTGAGCATCAGGCTGCCTCGAAGATGGGTACTGCCAACGCCCTCTCTTGATACAATGATGTTGATACCTCTCATGACAATCTAGATGTCACTCTCCTCGCACCAGACCTCTTTGTCTGCGCTCTCGATGTCCATCTCGCAGACAAGATCACATCCTCCACCCCCTCCAATCCCCTGGTCCTTGAGGCCATCACTGCCACCTAGCGAGGCACTTCCCTCTTCTCCCATGCCTCCCTTGCCGACTGGACCTTTGACCAAGGTGCACTTCAAGGGTCGCCTCTATGTCCCCACCCCCACCCACCAAGACCTTGTCCACTCCATCCACACCTCTGCCGTCAGAGGCCATCAAGGGTATTATCGCCTCCTCTACCTCCTCTAGCGCAACTACTGGTGGCTGGGCCTCTCCACTTTCATTCACAAATACCTTGCTAGCTGTGCCGTTTGCCAGGCCAACAAGGTCAACACCCACCCTACCGCGCCCCTGCTCTCCCCTTTGGCAGTCACCGCCACACATCCATTCCAGCACCTCTCTATTGATTTAATCACAGACCTGTTGCCTTCAGATGGCTTTGACTCTATCATGGTCATGGTCGACCATGGGCTTACTAAGGGGGTAATTTGCCTGCCTTGCAACAAGATGATCAACACAGAAGGAGTTGCCAAGCTCTTTTTCTCGCATATATTCCCCCATTTCGGCCTCCACAACAAGCTCATCAGCGATTGTGGCCCCCAATTTGCCTCTGCCTTTGCTCAGGAACTGGCTCGCCTTCTCGAGTATGACCTAGCCCTCTCCTCCGCCTACCACCCTCAGACTGATGGTGAAACTGAATGCACCAATCAGGAGCTGGAAACGTATCTTCGCATCTTTTGTGCTGGACAGCCTACCCGCTGGTCCTCTCTCCTCCCTATGGCTGAGTTCTCTCACAACTCCACCACCCACTCAGTCACTGGTCAGACTCCGTTTTCCCTTATAATGGGCTACGAAATGCGCATACCCCTCCCTTTCAGGCAAAACCTTTGTACCCTCTGCGGAGAAACGACTCTCTCCTCAACAAGGCCTGAAAAGAAGCACACACTACCCACCTAAAGGCTCAACAAGACATGAAAGAACGTATTGCCTCCAAGTTCACCTCTTGGAAGACTGGTCAAAAGGTCTGGCTAGACAGAAAGAACCTCTGTGTTCATTACATGTCAAAGAAACTTGTCCCTCGAAGGGAAGGACCCTTTGAGATCCCCTAGGTCTTATCTCCTGTATCTTATCGCCTCCGACTCCCTCTCACATAGAAGATCCATGATGTATTCCATGCCTCTCTTCTTTCACCTTATTGGGAAACCGATGAGCATGGTTTGAATTTCCACAAACCGCCACCGGAGATCATAGGATCAGAAGAAGAATACGAAGTCGAGTCCATTTGAGGCCATCGGGGTTCTGCTGGCAAACACCAATTCCTAGTCAAATGGATCAGATACCTGTCTTCCGAGAACACTTGGGAGTCCACTCCCAATTTGGCCCATGCCCCACGCCTTATCTACACCTATGAATTAGGCCGACCTTCTGTGTTACAGACAGTTAACTCCCCTTGATATGCCTTCCTGTGCACCTTCCTCTTCTCTCGAAATCCCTCTTAACAAGTTTCTGTTTTTGTTACAGATTTCCCTATAGACGGTTGGCTATCGGCGATGCCTCTTGAAGGCAACGGCAATGGCACATTTTCTTTGTCTTTTACCCCTTATGATACTCCTTTACACGATGGTTTCCCCGTCTTAGACTCTTACTTTACATGGCCCAATGTGGACCACTTGATTCCTTCTTCGATGACGGGTGGTTGGTTCAAGAGTAATCCTGATCAGTGGCTCTGATTCTAGAAGCGGCTCTCTGCTTCTCCTTATGGGTACCACGGATTCCTTTCATTCCACTCTGTAGGTCTCCACCTTTTCCTTACACATGTTTCCCCTTTCGTATGCGGCTCTCTGCTTTCCTCTTTCGGATGACTCCTTTTGGAACATCCTGTATTCGTACTACGGTCTTCCATATGAACACCCGCTTCTCCTTCTGGATGCATCCCATATCCAGCTATATCCTTTTATATCCACGTCTCTTTACGTATATAAGGTACTTCCTGCCTTCCTATGTTCCTTAGCTAGTTCTGCGCAATTCAGCGTACTTCTAAGACTCCACTTGGTGTGAGACTTCTCCCTAACGGTCGAAGACCCTCAGCATTGCGGATCAAGGCCCTCTTCCTAATGGATGTCGCTGCCTTTGGATCCAGTTCTCTCTTTGCTAGCCTAAGGCGTGGGTGAGACATTGCCGCCTGACAGCTAAGCCGGACTTGGTCTAGTGATTGTATGCTCCTGCGTAACAGTTTTCAACTTCTCCTATTCCCCTTTTCCCCACTTGTCTTCCATCCCATGCCCGCCATATCCTCTATGCCTCAATCCTTGTCTCACTGTCGCTTACTCTCTCACTTGAGTGTCAACCCTTATTCAGCCACAATGAGACCCTCATTGAGGGACCTGCATCTACCGAACAGCCTGTACACTACAGGAACTCTATTTGAGAACACCAATCGTCCAGCCGGAGGACTGGGCAGGAGCATTCCAACAAACACTCCGAGACCTCCAGAGCCAGTGCCTCAACGTCCTATGGCACCAGGGCTTCTCCCTCATCCTCCTGCACCTCCCACAGGACAATTTACAACCTATTCTCTACGCTGTTCTTGTTGCGCTCTTGCCCACTGAGCGACGAGTTTACCTTCCCGCCACCGCACCCATCGCCACTGCCACAGTTATTCCACACGCGCCCCTTGAGCATAGCGAATCACACGTCCTGGTTAGTCGACCAGTACCTGTCTGATCTGACTCCTTCTCCCCCGCTCCTACTGCTATCTCCCCCACCCCCTTACAACCCTGCCAGCATCAGGGTATCACTATCGCTCTTGCGCCACCTGGGCCCCTTTGTGGACAACCCACAGTCGGGTCTCCCATGATGGGAGACACCCTCATTGATGCAATTGTCAGTCTCCTCCGAGACCTCCCCATTGACAGTGCTCCCTCTACCCCACCTACTGCTCCCACTGTTGTGGACTCCTCACCTTCCTGAGACAAACCCCCTCCCTACTCCCATCCTCGCCACCCCCATCTTGTCTGATGCTTCAACTGTAGGCAGGTCGGACACTTCCGCCCATATTGCCCCTCCTACAGATGCCTATACTGTCAAGCTCTCACTCCAGGACATAATCAACGAGACTGTCCTAGTCTCCTGGACTGAAACACCCTCTCCGACTGGGGCAATGATAATGATGTCATTTACAATGGAGGAGATGCCCATGGGTTTTAATGTGTCACAAGTACTCACTTCTACCAATAAGGGAGCTAATGTTATGGATTTCCCTATAGACGATTGGCTATTGGCCACACCCTTAGAGGCTGATGGCAACGGCACTTTTTCTTTTTCTTTTACACCTTCTGATACTCCTTTACATGACGGTTTCCCTGTCTTAGATTCCTACTTTACATGGCCAGAGGCGGACCACTCGAGACCTTCTTCGATGACCGGTGGCTGGTTTGAGAGTAATCCTGATCAGTGGCTCTGACTATGAAGCAGCTCTCTGCTTCCCCTTATGGGTACCGCAGATTCCTTTGATTCACTCCGTGGATCTCAATCTTCCCCTTTACGTATGTTTCCCCTTTTGTATGTGACTCTCCGCTTTCCTCTTCTGGATGACTCCTTTTGGAACATCCTATATTCATACTATGGTCTTCCATATAGACACCCTATTCTCCTTCTTAAAGAAGTTGCTGCTAATGGATTAGAGGGCGCAAGCCTCTAGAGCAATTCCTTAAAGCCACAGAGAGTCAGCTGTGGTGTGTACTAGTACACCAGGACTGGTAGCCGTGAGGAAGATGGAGTAATTCACAGAGAAGGAGCTTCATGGGAGTATGGAGCAAAGTGCCAAAAGTAAGAGGAGTGGAGCGACTCAAGACGGTAATAGCAGAGCAACTGCCATTAAGGGTCTCTACATCAGAGATGCAGGTTGTCTACAAGGAGTAGACATAACATCCGAGAAGGAAAGAGAGAAAGGGCAAAGTCCTAAGAAGGTCTCATGAGAGAGACACAAGAAGTCTCAGTGTGGATCTATGAAGATACCGCACTGTATATATAGTGGAGAGTGACTGTTTGTTGCTATGTACTCAACTATCTATAAAGGGACAAGATAGGAGATAAGAGATAAGAGAAGATAAGGATGAGTCATGGAGAATGACTAAAGATATGTGCATATCGTATCATATGACTAAAGAAGTCATATTGTCCAATAGAAGAGACAATCCTTATCTACAATGATAAACCATGAGTAAACGTGATAGTGTAAAATAGGCTAAGGGCCCGGACATTGATTTCATCAGGTCTAAGGGCTAACAGCCTAGACTCTGACTGACATAATCAAGTCTAGATCCTAGGTGGCTGTAATAGAAGCCTGAAGGTAAACACCTAGAATCTCAATACTTCTGGATGCTTCCCATATCCAGCTTATTCCATGTATATCCACATCTCTTTATGTGTTACGCGGGAGCATACAATCACTAGACTTCGTACCAGCTAACTCTTAGGTGGCGATGACTCACCCACGCCTTCGAGCTAGGAATCGAGAACTGGATCCGAAGGCGGCGACATCCGTTAGGAAGAGGGCCTTGATCCGCAGTGCTGAGGGTCTTCAACCGTTAGGGAGAAGTCTCACACTGAGTGGAGTCTTAGAAGTACGCTGAATTGCGCAGAACTAGCTAAGGGACATAGAAGGGGAGGAAGCCCCTTATATACGTAAAGAGATGTGGATATAAAGGGAATCTATCTGGATATGGAAAGCATCCAGAAGGAGAAGCGGGAGTCCATGCGGAAGACCGCACTACGAATACAGGATGTCCCGAAGGAGTAATCCGAAAGAGGAAAGCGGAGAGCCGTGTACGAAAGGGGAAACATACGTAAAAGGTAATATGGAGATCCGTGGAGTGGAAGAAAGGAATCCACGGTACCCGTAAGGAGAAGCGGAGAGCCGCTTCTGGAATCAGAGCCACTGATCGGGATTGCTCTCAAACCAGCCACCCGTCATCGAAGAAGGTATGGAGTGGTCCACATCGGGCCACGTAAAGTAAGAATCTAAGACGGGGAACCCGTCGCGTAAAGGAGTATCATAAGGGGTGAAAGAAAAAGAAAATGTGCCATTGCTGTCGCCTTCAAGAGGCATCGCCGATAGCCAATCGTCTATAGGGAAATCCGTAACATTATGTATATAAGGTGCTTTCTTGCCTTCTATGTTCCTTAGCTAGTTCTGCACAATCCAGCATACTTCTAAAACTCCACTCAGTGTGAGACTTCTCTCTAATGGTCAAAGACCCTCAGCATCGCTGGTCAGAGCCCTTTGCCTAACAGACATCGCTGCTCTCGGACCAAGTCCTCTTTCACAAGCCTAAGGCATGGGTGAATTATTGCCGCCTGACAGCTAAGCCGCTGGTCTGTCTAGTGATTGTACACTCTTGCGTAACACTTATCTTGTATGTACAAATAACTACAAACACTTGTACAATATATACATAGTATGAATGCATCTCTCAAGGAACTTTAGTAAAGTTCTCTTGGGTTTTCCCCTTCATTGCTACCTGGGACAAGTCACTTGGTTCTTTTCTTATTGTTACCATTCATTCTCCTTCACAGCAATTCTAGATCCCTGGTGGGTTTAGGGTTGTTTCACATACCATCTGTAATGACCTAGTCACAACACCAAACACAATCACTCAGGGATCATAACATGATCCACACAAACAAAGAAGAGGAGATAGAAGAGGTAGAGGAGATGGTTAGTCTGTGACTTAGATAATGATCCAAGAACCAAATGAACATGACCCACTTACACAATTGCCCTTGACCCTTCTGACTTCATGGACTTCTATCTTACTCATAGTGCTCTTGTCATATGCTGTTCCCTTCACACTATTTGTCATTGCTTCATTATTGTTACGGATTTCCCCATAGACGATTGGCTATCGGCGACGCCTCTTGAAGGCAACGGCAATGGCACTTTTTCTTTTTCTTTTACTCCTTACGATACTCCTTTACGCAACGGTTTTCCCATCTTAGACTCTTACTTTACGTGGCCTGATGTGGACCACTTGATACCTTCTTCAATGACAGGTGGCTGGTTCTGTAAGAACCACTTAAACAGGGACCGTCTCAAGGGTCACGTCAAGGCCTGCGCAAACAGATATGAGGAGAGGTTATGAGAAGAAGACTTGTAGTCAGTTAGACCAGGCTTTCACCGTGAATCCAAATGAATACAACTGAGGGAAATACTACGATACATGAGGGTTTATATACTATGACTACAGTGATGACTAATCGTCCATGAGGTCAATGCATGTTGTACACGTGTGAGATAACAATAATAGTAGCCAATGGCGTAAAGGGAGCTTATCGGAAGTATGACGTAGTGTGAGAGCAAACCGGTAAAGATAGAAGGCGAAGTAACCGGTTCTAGAACGATCTGGCCAAAGGAAGTCTAGACCAGTATCTATAAAGGGAACCATAGGTTAAGGTAAGGGGTTAAGTTAGGTTAAAGTCTTTGAAAATCGTAACACTACCCCCTCCTCAGGACTCGTATTCCAGACAAGTACCACCGTGAGAAGTTGTTTCCGTGAGATTTTCATATGGTTTAAATAAAGAAGCGAAGTCCGAAGTGGAGAGTCCACGTAATTTCTGAGGGGCCGAGGGGTTGGAAGTGTGGAATTCTTTAATGAGATCGGGAGAATTTTTAACATTCTCAACCGGTTCCCATGTGCGATCAATTTCATCCCATCCAAGCCAGTGGACGAGGTATTCCAACTTTCCTCGTTTCAACCTCGAGGCAACTATTTTCTCTACTTCATACTCTTCATGACGATCTTCGGTCACAGTAATCGCATCTGGTCTCACAGGGCGCTGCCCCGGAAGAGTTGTCAAATAAGGTTTGACACGCGAGATGTTTACCACAGGGTGAACCTTAATCGTGGATGGTAAATGAAGAGTAACGGCGTTCCCATGGATCTTCAAGATCTCATAGGGGCCTATCCATTTCTGAGTAAGCTTTCGTGCCGTGTAAGGAAGTGTGAGATTGTCCGTGGATAACCAGACTTGCTGGCCAATAGAATAATCCGGAGCATCGGATCGATGTTTATCGGCTTGCTCCTTCATGCGAATAGAAGACGCATCAAGCGCCTGTTTAATCTCCTCGTGTGATTTCTCACATGCTTTTACGAAATCATTGGCTACACCAGCTGAGGAAGCCTCGAACCCGAGTTGTGGGAGGTACTTCCTGGTAACAGCAAAAGGAGTGGTGCCGGTAGCCGTAGTGAGGGAATTATTATGTTGGAACTGTGCCAACTTAATCCAGTCAACCCACGTGTCTTGCTTCTTCATACAGAAGGAGCGAAGGTATTGCGTAAGATCGCGGTTAACGCGCTCTGTCTGCCCGTCTGTCTGCAGGTGATACGCTGTGGATATTTTCTGTTTTATTCCCAGAATTTCGCATAAGTCCATGGTAAAGTCCGAAACAAACTGAGGTCCGCGGTCCGAAACTATAGTACGTGGGAGTCCGTGGTTACACCATACATTGTCTCGAAATAGAATAGCTAAGTCCATGGAAGAGAATGTTTTTCTACAAGGAATGAAAATGACTTCTTTTGAGAATCGATCTACGATTACACAAACGGCGTCTAAAAGAGAGGATATGGGTAAACCCGTGACGAAATCTATAGATAGGTCTTCCCAGGGTCGATTTGACGTAGGAAGTGGTATAAGTTTACCAGCGGGTGCTTTGGTAGAACCCTTACTAAGGGCGCACACGTGGCAGTGTCTAACATAATTAATGACGTCATTCTTGACGCCTGGCCAAGTATAGTAACGTTGTAATAAATGGTGTGTTCTCAGAACTTCACCGTGTCCAGCCATAGGGGTATCGTGACATAAATTAAGGAGTTCTGTACGTAAAGACTGTGGGACAAAGATTTGTCCATTGTGGTTAACGAAAGCCTCATGGTCTTCGTTATATTTAAAATGTTCGATGTTCTCATGTCGGTGAGAAATAGAATAACTACATAATTGTTCAAAGAAAGAAGAAGCTAGTTGAATAGAATTAATGAAAAGATGTTCTGGTAACATAGTAATGTTCTCGTTGTGATTCTCCACAGCATCTCCATGATCGGGTCGCCATGAGAGTGCATCAGCTCAGCTGTTGCTCACACCGGTTTTATAAATTATTTTAAAGTTAAACTCCTGTAACAGCGAGTGCCAATGTGCCTGTCTTCCTGAAAGATCTTGTGGCTTCTTCCAGTACTCGAGGTTCTTATGGTCGGTCCAGATCTCGAAGTTATCTTGGCCGATAAGGTGGTGGCGCCATTCTTTCAGGGCACATACGACTGCAAGCAGTTCCTTATCGTAGACCGGGTAATTCCGCTCGGCAGAATCAAAGGAGTGGGAAATAAAAGTGCAAGGGCGCCAAAGTCCGTCTTCTGATTGAATAGATAAGATGCCACCAGTGGCAATGTCCGAAGTGTCTGTCTCGACTCTCATGGGCCTATTCTGGTAGGCGTATTCCAAAAGAGGAGCCGTGGTGAACTTCTTTTATAATTTATCCATCGCTGCCTGGTGATGAGGTTCCCAGGACCAAGGTACATCTTTCTTGGTAAGGTCGTTCAACGGCCTCGAGATGTCGGCAAAACCTTGGATAAAGCGACGATAATAGTTACAAAGTCCGAGGAATCCTTGGAGTTCCTTGAGCTTCTTCAGAGCGGGCCAGTCCGTGATGCCAGAAACTTTGTTTTTCTGCATCTCTACCCCTCCTTGGATACGACCATCCCAAGAAAATCGACTTTTTCCTAGGAGAAGAAGCACTTTTCAGGCTTAATAAATAGATCATTCTCGCGCAAGCGCAAGAGAACCTTTTTTACTATAGCCTCGTGCTCTGCACGTGACTTGTTTTTTGTAAAGATCATGAAATCATCTATGTAAATAATCAGAACATCCCACATATCGTTAAATATATCGTTCATCATATTTTGGAAAGTCGCCGGCGAGTTGGTCATTCCGAAGTACATGACCGTGGGTTCATAAGAACCAAAAGGAGTAATGAATGCTCCTTTCCACTCGTGACCTTCTTTAATACGAACATTATTATACCCCCATCTCAGATTGAGGGTGGTAAATAAATCTGCGCCCTTAAGACGCTCAACCAATAAGGAAATAAGGGGTAAAGGGTACGCGTTCTTGACGGTCCCTTCATTTAAATATCGATAGTCCATGACAAGACATTTCTTGCCATCTTTTTTAGGAATAAAGAAAACAGACGCGGTCTGTGGTGACTTAGAAGGTTTAATGTAACCCTTCTTAAGTTCTTTGTCAACAAAGTTTTTTACTTCTTCCAGCTCTGTCTCAGACAGAGGGATAATACGTCCTCGTTTCGGTTTGAAGTCATCTTTGAGATCAATCTCATGGTCCCACGGTTTCCTTTCAGGTAACCGGGTAGACTCTTGTTCCGAAAAGACGTCTAAGAAGTCGTGGTAAACTTCAGGTACTTTAGCCGCGATCTCAGATCGCGTTTCTCTAAGTTCAGGAACAAAGAAATAAGGTTTCGGCTCTGAAGAAGGAAGACGAGCCTCGCCTAATAATCTACAGTCGGAAGTACAACGAGAAAAGGAGATATTTTTTGTTTTCCAGTTTATTTCAGGGTTGTGGCGTGCAAGCCAATCATACCCAATAAATAATGCGTGTGAACCAAGTTTAGCAACATAAGTGTCGACGTGTTCAAAGTGACCGTCAACCCCTATGATGATAGATACCGTATGAGAAATACCACCTAAGGCTCCTTTAGAACCATCGGCGTTAAACAAAGGAAGAGAAGAAGGTAAAGGATTTTTCAAGATTTTGTGAGAATCAACGTAATCAGTATCTATGTATGTATGTGTGGTGCCAGAATCCAACAGTGCTTTCACATCTGTGGAAAGCCATGATTTTCCATTTTCATAGAAAAGACGAGTAGAAACAGAAAATTGTCCGCCAAAAGAGAGAGTACTATTTTTGGGATTTTGAGGGATTTCATTTTTTCTTGCGTTAGATACCATAAGAGAATTAAGTACGCATTCTTTTGGTTCCTGCGCCACGCTCAAGTCTTCAAGCTCACAGCTGACCTGAGTCGCTCTTTGGGAACGATCATTTTCGTTTATTTCAGGTAAAGGAACAGTAATAGATACAGGGGAAGAATTGAGATCATGTGATTGAGGTAATAGATCTGGAAGATCTTCCTCGTTACAACGACTTTGGTAATAATTATTTTTTACAGAAGAGTGAACAGGATGAGAAAAGGAAATTTTGTCTTTGCACCGTACTACCCTCACAGCACGATGCGAATCTATTTTAAAGCCTCCGCGGCTTTTGTTTTGCTTCACTCTCGAAGCGATCTCTCCAGTAAGCCTCAGCTTCTGGACCCATAAAAGCAACTTGTGCCGGCTGTGCTACCGGCGGAGAATATTGCTGCACATATTGAGGGGCACCTCTGCTTTCCTCCAGCGCGTACCCCATTTGGACGTCGGAAGAGCTATCGTAACTAGGGGACTCTCCGTCCCACAAGTAGTATCCCCGGTTAGCTGGTCGGGGGGCAAAGTTCATCGGTCTGGAACCACCGGGTTTATTCCAAGACTGCTCTGGGCAGTCCCGCGATCGATGTCCTGCTTTGCCACAGCGGAAGCAGGAACCTGTGAAAGGAACCTGGCCTTGTGGTGCTTGAGCTGCACCTATCTCCATGGGGGCCCCTCTTCCGGGCTGCGTCCCATAGGGAGTAAACCTTTGTTGAATCAGTGGTGGACCGGTGGGAGGATGGTATCGCCAGTTGTTAGCCGGCGGGCGGGGAGACGAATATTGGCGAGTGGGAGGACCACGTTCTAATGCGATCCTTTCCATGTTGCGACCTATACCTTGCAACGTTTCGACCAGGGGATTGAAGTAATCTTCTGCGTTCATGTGTAGTCGGTAGTTAAAGTAGATCTACCGCTTTCGTAAGCAGGTGCATTGCGTGTTGCTCCTGTAAATTTGCCTGCTTTTTCAGGACTATGAACTTTTACAGAAAAATGTCGATCGGGTCGTTTCCCTGTCTTAACCTCTCGATTTTCTCGAGCGCCTCATGCTCGAGATTTTCTATTTGGAACATATTTTTAATTTGGGTCTGAAGTGCTGGCCACGAGGGCCAAGCAAGGTCTCCCCATTTTCCTTTAGCGGCATCTCCTGCCACTAGATCCTCCGATTCTTTTTCCAAGAATTGTTCCATCAAAACTTGTGTGCCGCCAGCCGCAGCGCCTTCGAATTTGGACAGTATTGCTACCGCCCGTATCTTGTCCGATTTCCATTTTTGGCAATCGGTCCAGAGAACCAACTTGGTCCACCAGAAACGCCATTTCTTTCGGTCACTGTCCCAGGACTTCGGGTTGGTGATCTGCTTAGTAGCAGAGGATTTTTCTTCTTCGATCTCCTTCAAGAGATCTCGGGAAAGGGCGAGGACTTCCATTTTTTCAACGAGATGGTCGACCCAAGCAGGACCTGACGAGCTACCCATCCTTACTGTCTGATCTAAGTCGGACTCTGGGGATCTATCTTCTGGGTGCTCGGAGGGCGTTGAGGGCTTGGAGTTTGTGGATACGGAAAACGTCGCGGTATCTGAAGGGGGGAAGGGCTCGGTAAGGGCGGAAGATGGTCTTGGTATAGACCTTTCGTACTCGTCGTTTTGGGGCTACGAGAAGCTCAACTTCTGCTTCTTCTTCTTTTACGATTCTTTGGCGACGTGCCTCAGAACGTTCTCGTGCCTTGCGAAGACAACGGTGAGCGACCAAAGTAATGGTAACGGTGAAAGTGCGGAGCACCCGAAGGCTAGCTCAACGCAGAGATATAGTAAGGTAAAGTAAAGTTAAACGTGGATGCAGGATCCCTGCACCTAGACTGTGTTCGATGCTCTACCTCGCTGATTACTCAGCGGACTACCAGTGTTCGATATAAGCCTCAACCCCGGATAAACCGATGGCCCAGCTCTTCACAAATCAGGCTCGACCCTGATGTGGCTATCACCGAACAATGTCGGGACTTCGAATGTCACAAGTATACTAGTACGATCACAAGTCTACCCTTCCTAGGGGTTCCGTCTAAAGGCGTCGACGGGTCCACGAAAAGAATACACGAAAGCACATGCGGGCTTCACTTATCCCTGTGATCTGGGAGACGTATGACAGTCGTATTCAAGTGTAAGAACCACTTAAACAGGGACCGTCTCAGGGGTCACGTCAAGGCCCACGCAAACAGATATGAGGAGAGGTTATGAGAAGAAGACTTGTAGTCAGTTAGACCAGGCTTTCACCGTGAATCCAAATGAATACAACTGAGGGAAAGACTACGATACATGAGGGTTTATATACTATGACTACAGTGATGACTAATCGTCCATGAGGTCAATGCATGTTGTACACGTGTGAGATAACAATAATAGTAGCCAATGGCGTAAAGGGAGCTTATCGGAAGTATGACGTAGTGTGAGAGCGAACCAGTAAAGATAGAAGGCGAAGTAACCGGTTCTAGAACGATCTGGCCAAAGGAAGTCTAGACCAGTATCTATAAATGGAACCATAGGTTAAGGTAAGGGGTTAAGTTAGGTTAAAGTCTTTGAAAATCGTAACAGGTTCGAGAGTAATCCCGATCAGTGGCTCTGATTCTAGAAGCGGCTCTCCGCTTCTCCTTATGGTTACTGCGGATTCCTTTCCTTCTGCTCAGGGGGTCTCCACATTCTCTTTACGTATGTTTCCCCTTTCGTACGTGGCTCTCCGCTTTCCTCTTTCGGATGACTCCTTTGGGAACATCCTGTATTCGTACTACGGTCTTCCGTACGGACCCCACTTCTCCTTCTGGATGCTTCCCATATCCAGACACATACTCCTTTTATATTTACGTCTCTTTACATATATAAGGCGCTTCTCATCTTCCATGTCCCTTAGCTAGTTCTGCGCAATTCAGTGTACTTCTAAGACTCCACTTGGTGTGAGACTTCTCCCTAATGGTCGAAGACCCTCAGCATTGTGGATCAAGGCCCTCTTCCTAATGGACGTCGCTGCCTTCAGATCCAGTTCTCTTTTGCTAGCCTAAGGCATGAGTGAGACATTGCCGCCTGACAGCTAAGCCAGACCTGGTCTAGTGATTGTACGCTCTCGTGTAACAATTATCTTTTGTCATTCTTGCTTACTCACTTGCTGCGCATAGCAGTGCCTTTGAGTCATGATGAGTCATTCCCCTTCTGTATCCAGATGACTCCGCTGCCTGCCCTTAGGGCATAGCGTGGGTATGAGATACACTCATAGGTCATGGGTATGGGTACTGGTGGGTATTGTGGGTGTCATGGGTATCTCATGGGTATCTCATGGGTATCAGAAGGCAGCCAAAGTTCATATAGTAGATACTTATAGGTATCTGAAGGTTTCCAAAGTCATTGTACAATCAAGTCTAGTAGAGTCCTTTGTGACTAATATTAAATACTTCTAATCCTAACCCTTTGATGTATTTTGATAGTTTGTGACTGACTCTCCTAAACTGAGATGTCACCTAGAAATACTCATATCTTGCCTGCTTCTGGGCTGATGATCATGGCCCAAAGGCCATTACATAGCCCTAAGCATATGGAATAATCCATCCTTGTATAGTTAAGCATAATTGCCACCTCATCAGTAACACTGTAACCAATTACCTAGATCAAGATTTCAGAGGTATCAACATGACATTTCATTTTAGAATGCTTATATCTTGTCTGTTTCTGGACAGACAACCTTGACATAAGTGTCAACAGGTAGCTACACACCATCACTACATTACCAAGCCTGATTCCCATGTCAAAAACCAGGTCAGAGAGTTTCAAAAGAGCACACTTAAAACACTATTTAGGTAGGGGTACATGGTGTATACCCACTGTAGGTATGGTACCCATGAGCATGGGTGTGGGTATTTGATAGGTATGGGTATGGGTATGGCCTCAGATACCCCATGGTATACCCACACTATGCTCTACCTACCCTAAAGAGGCCTTTATGTATATAAACTCTAGATACCTGTCTTTGTACCTCAGTCTTGATCCACTCAATCTACTTGTGCTACTTGACTCCTCACTGTGCTTGTCATTGGATCTCCTCCTTCAACATCCTTCATCTCCATTGTCAACCACCAAGTCTTCGACTGTCTCCTGGTTAGTGACCAGAACCCAACTCCCTTTGTACCCTTCCACAACAGGAGGTGTTATGAATCGTTCATAACATTCTTTTACCTTTGCCTTCCACACAACACAAGACTTGTCTTACTTGCGCTTGCACTAATCATTTACACCATAGCAGATCACGTGACTTGCTTAGTCAGCAGTCTAGCCCTGCCCATCACATGATACAATCTAGACCCGGGTTATTCTTTACCCTATCTATGACGTCAGTCCTCATGACTGCCTCATCATCCCCTCATTGTCTTAGTCTAGATTTGCTGTCCTTTTGCTATTGGTTATCTATTTATGTTATTGGACTCATGGTATATCCTACACCCTGAACTAGATTACTAATAGTAGATCGTCTACTGTATATAAGGACCCCATGTACCTAGAGTAACACCAGTTCTATCATAAACCGTGATATCCCAAAGATTATGGCCAGTGAGCTAAGAATGTCCTTTCCTTGTCATGGTTCTTCCTTTTCCAATGGTCCTTGGTATCCAGGATCACGACTACTCTCTTATCGTTATTCTTGTTGGCCCAGGGTTGTGCCTAGCCATTGCTTTCATGGTTGGTCGTCTTCTTAATGGATCCACAACAAGAAGGCTCTCAGTCATCCCTTGAAGGTTAACTCCTCACTCTATGTCTCACGTCTTTAGGTTGCACCCCCTTGTCCTTGTTCCAATGTGTGGGTGAGTCATTGCCGCCATGGAACTCATGAACCCTCTGCCCTTCATCCTCACAAGTCTCATACTTAGTTCTGAGTCCATGACAGCCTGCTAATACAGCAATAATAACAACCATCATAACTGTTACATGAGAGTGTATAATCACTAATCCTTGTATATGGCTTAGTTGTCAGGCAGTGATGACTCACCCATGCCTTAGGCTAGCAAGAGAGATTCGGCTTAGAGTAGCAACGTCCATTAGGAAGAGGGCTCTATCTGACAATACTGAAGGTCTTTGACTGTTAGGGAGAAGCTTCACACTGAGTGGATGGAGACTTAGAAGTACATTGAATTGCATAGAACTAGCTAAGGAACATGGAAGGCGAGGAAGCACCTTTTATACGTAAAGAAACATGGATATAAAGGGATAAGACTGGATATGGAAAGCATCGAGAAGGAGAAGTGGGTGTCCATATAGCAGACCTTAGTACAAATACAAGATGTTCCAAAAGGAGTTATCTGAAAGAGGAAAGTAAAGAGCCGTGTACAAAAGGGGAAACATATGTAAAAGGATAAGATTGAGATCTGTGGTACTCATAAGGAGAAGTGGAGAGCTGCTTCCAAACAGAGCCATTGGTCAGGATTGCTCTTGAACCAACCACCTGTCATCAAGGAAGGAATAGAGTGGTCCACATTGGACCACATAAAGTAGGAGTCTAAGATGGGGAATCCGTCACATAAAGGAGTATCAAAGGGAGTAAAAGAAAAAGAAAACATGTCATCACCATTGCCTTCTAGGGACATTGCTGATAGCCAATTGTCTATGGGGAAATCTGTAACAATAACTCAGCAATTTTACAAAGTCAGCTAATGTGAAAGGTGGTTGAACACTTTGAGGGTGGTGTCAGTAACAAGGTGAACATACTGATTCAACGTGAGACAGTAGCTTCAAGTTGAGGCTAAGTCACTTTATGACAACATCACTAGAGCCAACAAGAGTAGAGATTTGGATCTGTGATAACAGCATCATCGTTATAGGTTAGCACTATCTTTGTGTAGTCTTAGCAAACTATGATGTTCCAATGGTGGCCTGCTCATTGGATGCCTATGACTTCATTTTCCAGATTGCACCATGATCACTGTTATAGATTTCCCAGTAGACAATTAGATAATGACTATACCACTAGAGGAATGGGACAGCACTTGTTTTTTTTTCCTGTTCCCCTTATGATACTCTTTTATGCAATAGTTTCCCTTGCCTTGACAACTACTTTGTCTGGCTGGACATTGACTATTCTATCCCATCTTCTATGACAGGAGGCTGGTTCAAGAGCAATCCCAATTAGTGGCTCTAGTTGGAATCATCTCTCCACTTCCCCTTTTGGATACCACAGGTTCCTTTGATTCCACTCCATTGGTCTCCCACATTTTCTTATACATATGTTTACCCTTTCATATGTAGCTCTCTACATTCCTTTTATAAATGATCTTTTTTGAACATCCTTCTTTCCACTTCTGCACAGACACCCCTTTCTCTTTCTAAATGCCTTCCATATCCAATCATTTTCCTTTATATCTATGGTCTCTTGTGTATATAAACCCATGCCCTGGACTTCTATCTCCCTAGCTAGTTCTGTGCAATTCATCATACTTCCTAGACTCCACTTGGTGTAAAACCTCTCTCTAATAGATGAGGACTGTTTTTACGCAAGAGCATACAATCACTTGACATGGAACGGCTTAACTGTCAGGCGGCGATGTCTCATCCACACCTTAAGCTAGCAGAGTGGAATGTGGATCTGAAGGCAGCAACGTCCGTTAGGAAGAGGGCCTTGATCCACAATGCTGAGGGTCTTCAACTGTTAGAGAGAAGTCTCACACCGGTTGGAGTCTTAGAAGTACACTGAATTGCACAGAACTAGCTAAAGAACATGGAAGACGAGAAGTGCCTTTATATACATAAAGAGATGTGAATATAAAAGGAATAAGCTGGATATGGAAAGCATCCAGAAGGAGAAGCAGGTGTCCATACGGAAGACTGTAGTATGAGTACAGGATGTTCTAAAAGGAGTCATCCAAAAGAGGAAAGCAGAGAGCCGTATACGAAAGAGGAAACATATGTAAAGGAATAAAATTGGGATCTGTGGAGTGGATCAAAGGAATCTGCAGTACCCATAAGGAGAAGTGGAGAGCTGCTTCAGAGTCAGAACCACTGATCAGAATTACTCTCGAACCAGTCACCCGTCATCGAAGAAGGAATCAAGTGGTCTACATTGGGTCATGTAAAGTAAGAGTCTAAGATGGGAAAGCCATCGTGTAAAGGAGTCTCAATGGGAGTAAAAGAAAAAGAAAAAGTGCCATTGCCATCACCCTCTAAGGGTGTAGCCGATAGCCAATCGTCTATGGGGAAATCCATAACAACTGTCAGCATCATCAGACAAGTGCCTCCTTCCTACCAGATGTTGCTGTGCTTGAGCTGAGTATTTCTTTGCTAGTCAAAGGCATAGGTGAGTTATCATCACCTGAGACCAAGTTATCTTCATGTCTAGTGATTGTGTGCTCTTGTGCAACACTCACTCATGGTGATACCATGGTAGTTATGCTACTTGTTAAGACCATGTTCCTCCAGAGTGAACTCAGGAAATAGGGGCTTCTGGAGTTCATGGAGTTCAGATACTAGGACATTGGATTCAGCTTATGTGCTGCCCCCTTACTAGCATTGTGTCCCGGATTTAGGAGTAGAGGTCAGAGGAGTTTGAACAACGAACAAGGGAAGTTGCCAGGACTTTAGGAGTTCAGACTTGGAGATCAGGAGGGATTCATCTAAGTTGATTTGATAATCAAGCTGAAGTTACAGGAGGAGTAACCACAG
Organism: Harrya chromipes; assembly: GCA_038091155.1. Taxonomy (NCBI): domain Eukaryota; kingdom Fungi; phylum Basidiomycota; class Agaricomycetes; order Boletales; family Boletaceae; genus Harrya; species Harrya chromipes. Next base: position 22,136 of record JBBPNX010000159.1, read on the forward strand.
TTTAGATACTTGGAGATCAAAGGGATTAGTCACAGAGGAATGGAGATGAGTAATACTGACTAAGATAGAGGTTGGGAAAGTGTTAGTTGGATGGAGTTAGATATGTATGAAAGCCAGAGCTGTGCTTCTAAGTGAGGCACAGGAATACAAAATGTACACTAAGATGAAAAGGGACAAAGGAGATCAAGGAGATATTCAAAGATAAAATCTGGAGGTCTTTAGGTCCAAAGGGTCGGAGTTTGAAATAGGAGAGTTGGACTTAGAGATCAGATATCCAGGATATGACACTACTATAAGAGAGCCTCATAAAGACTATGACTCAGACTGATATTCAATCAATGATATGCATCCACTAGACAATATGCCAGTCCCTCATGTTCCATTTGCAGTCCATATTCTACTTGTGCTTATCCCAGTAGTTGGCATTTTCATATGATATTTACACCAATTGTATGGAAGATAGTCTCCCATTTGATTGGAATGCTGCTAGAGGTAAATAAAATAACCCTACTCAGTAATGATCACTCAGGCTGACTAGTAGGTGTCTTAGCATTGATGACTAGAGCAATTATGAAGATGTTGGAATGACTCAATTCAACAACCAGACACCATTGACATGTTACAAACTGGGCAATGTTAGCCCTCAAGTACATCTGATCACTTAGGAAGTTTGAATCAACACTCAAGGGGCTGAAAGTCCACTATATCCAAGACTAGATTCTCAATATCACCAAAGATATTCAATTGGATGGATTCAACTCTTAGTATTAGAAGGGCCAACTCAATGTGAGTTGGTCCTGTTAGGTGTTCCTTGCATTGCTCCTCCAAACCCCCATGTTCCCCTGCTTCACATCCAGGACTTAGATGAAGTCCATGTTTTGGTAAATTAGAGTGTTCACCTTGAGCCTGGGCCTGGGCCCTGACTCAGACTGATTTCTTGTACTAGTACAAAGCTTTCATACTTGATTGCAACTTGTGGTTACTGATAACTTTCTGACTTGGATAGACTAGCCCTATCACTGCTTGGACTAATATGATCAACTCAGTGTCTAACTCTTCTTGTTTTCATCTGTGTTTCATACTTCAAGTAGTTGTATCTTTTTCATAGTCTTTGCATTGTTAACACCAGTGCTATGAGATGGAGTATTAGTATGCATATTACCTTAGGCTGATGTACCAGTATTGTACCACTGTACTCTACCCCTATGACTCATCCTCATGTTCTAGTTGAAATGGCCTTGTCACTGTAGGTATATTTGCTGTGAACATCAAAACAACTTTTTATCAGCTTCTAGTTTGAACAGCTCAATACAAGACAATAATTGTGTATAACTGCGTCCCACTAGTAGTTGTTGTTATACACAAGTGGAACTCTAGCTTTGTCAAAGTCTTCTTTGACAATTTAACTTATACCTTGGGTGGTGATGACTCACCCATGCCTTGGTATTTGTCAAGAAAGGAGGAATGTCCTGCAGTCAGTTCTGTCTAGACAAGGTCTTAGTGTCGAGGGTTCTTGACCATAAGGAAGAGGTTTCACACTGGCACAACATAGAGGAACTGCTGAATTGTGTAGAACTAGCTAAGGAATAGAAATACAAGGTATGAGACTTGTATGCTCTAAGATAAATGAATATATATAAGAGGAAAATACTAGGATAAAGAAGTATCCTGAAGGAGAAATAGGCATTCACAGGGAATGAAAAAGGTATGTATCTGAAAGTGGTAGCATATAAAAGGAGAGATGAAGGAGTCATCAGAGCAGGGTAGAAGGAATCTGATGAACTAGAAAGAAATAGAGAGCTATTTGTATATAAGAATTCACATTATTGGAAATTTTATGAGATATTATATGTATTTGTTTTAATGTGTCTTTTATTTGTTCAATATATAAAGTGGCTGCTAGTGTTTTCATGACTGATTGTTCTATTCCCATTCATAGCATATAGGAGTGTGTGATTTTGAAAGGAGAGGATTTTGTAGAATTTTGTGTTTTATTATCATAGGAGAACTCTGCAAGTGGTAGCCAATCTACTTATTATGTGCTCTGATATAGATCCTTTTTCTAAAGAGTGGCCTGTCTGATAGACTTATATGTCTAATCATCAACATCAACAAGTTGTATAATAGATAACATATAGTGGGAAGAATTGGAGAAGTCAAGTACAATTACCCTATTGGAGGAATCCGCTCACATAATACCTATATTTTTACCTATTATGTTCAGAGCAAGGAATCAATTGAAATCCAAATAAAATACTACTTTTCATATTCATTGATAGAGTGAGTCCTCAATATACTGGGAAAACATTGTCTTATAACAATAGTGGGGTGGAAACAATTAGCTACATGCTGAAGAGAAATTGGACTATGAAGATTTCATCATAGAATTAGTTTATAAAAATATAATTGTTTTGATAGTTATATCAGTATATTTAGTCCAATTAATACCTGTCTACGTATACATGTATATTAATAACTAGAGTGTTCCTTCCTATATCTAACAGTTGAATAATATGTAATTCTTCTTTGAATTGAATCAAATAAAATTGAAAATTACATCTTCTCAAGATAAAAAACATTTGATGTGTAATAATAAATCAAAATTCATATCCATTTACAAATATATATCTTAATTAATTATATCTAATAGTACTCATAATATTTAATTATCCTGCTCAATTAAGTCAGAAACCATACATTCTTACTCAATATTTAATATTTAATATATATTCACTCACAAATTAAGTTATCCATTCCACTCTATGAGGTTTCACCACAGGGTGGGTGGTGTTGAGATGTGACATGTCAGTCAAGGAGATCAAATGTCAATCCAGACCATGTAGCCTGAAAGACCTCAACTGCATACTATTTTAGAAAAAATGACAGAAAGCTAGCATTAGACCATACATGTTGGTCATGAAAATGTTGTGGGTAAAAACTAACAATGATCTGAATGTATATCACATATAGTTAATGTTATATGTGAGTGTCTGCTTAGGCTATAAACCCTGATTATCCTTCATTACTGTAATGAATATGGTCATAGCCTTGCCAGCTCTTTTGGTCTTTGTCATCAGTACTATATGGTTGGAATTGGCTGCCATGAACTGATCAAAGTCCATGAAGTTAGCTCTCACAGGCATTTGGCCTTCTTAAGTATTACTTTACTAAGTGATGTGACCTCTGAGCACACCCCTGATATCTAGGATACTCCAATAGTCCCCCTTGTTACCCCTGCCTAGCTAATAGTTAGTATCATGTAGCCTTATGATCATAGTATACCAACTCACCAGTTAATGAGTGTGAGGTTGGACTGTTTCTAGCATATAATGCTCCTCCAGCTGTTCCTTCTGTACTTTGGGGTTGCATACCTTATCCTACCTTAGGTTTAGGGTTCCATTTATAGTTGCTGGCCTGGGCTTAGCCAGAACATTCCAGAAACCAGTTACTTCATCATCCTGTTTAACTACATTGTCACACAATACATCATATTTTATTTATACTTTGAATAGCTCTTCTTGTTGGTCATTGATCCATTTAAGCTTGTTGTATTTGAATAGGGCAACTTAGTGAGACAGTGGTGAAATGTGGTGAGACCTTCTAAAATTTTGTGTGACAAGATGTCTGAAAAATGATGAACTTGTTGTGGTCCCTGACACATCAGCTGAAGCAACATTGATTGACACAATGATACTGGAAATCATGATCAACATCAAGAGACAAATAATAATACTCACCAGAGGAAATTTTGATCATCCAACTATTCTATAATTGAGGTTTAAAGTCACCATTGATTTTGCACTATTGTATCTCCCTTGTCTAAAATTTCAACTGAACTTGCTCCAAGTCACTCACCTCTATGCCTCTGGGTGGGTATTTTGACATGGGATGTTCATTTCAATGTTGAGTTTATTTCATTTGTTTCAATTGTCTATTCAATTGTTGACACCACTAATACTGACTTGGCATAGTCTCCCGTGTCAGTCTAACATCTGGAATTATCAGAATGTTGCCAACTAAAAGTAGGGCCCACATGTTTGAAATTTATATATGTTTAAATGAACAAACTGTTTTTGAAATAAATGCATTAAAATTTATATGAATTTCAAGGCTCTGGAAGAGCTAATCTGCAGATTATAATCTTAGGCATACACATCTACAACTTGACATAACAGATTTTATTTGCAGAAAATAATATACTCTTGGCAATATCTATAGACACTACATTCCAATAGTAAATTGATTTCCTACAGTATTTCATCATCATACAACAGCACCTTTTGTTGCAATGTCAATCAAAATGATTGAATGTTAGTAGGGTTGACTCTTGGTGTAGCTTGGTTAGCTAGGAAATTCAAATTAGATCAAAGTGAAAATGTAAGAACTGAACTGAATAAATACTTGTCTTTTATTTTTAAGTTCTCCTCCCACTTTAGAGCCACTTTGAGGCTCTTTCCACTCTCTCAGGAGAAGCTGGCCATGGAAAAGGGACTTTGCTACCTTCAGCCATGCCTATAATAGATAAAAACTCAAGCTGTTTCTAAAGACCCTGTGTTATAAATCATTCATAACATTCTTTTACATTTGCCTTCCTTGTGATATGACAGCTAGTCTCTTGTTGTTCGCAATAATTAATCATCTTTAGCAGATCATGTGACTTGCTGACTAAGCAGTCTAGTCCCATCCATCACATGATACAATCTAGACCTGGGTTATTTTTTAACCCTTATCTATGATGTCAGCCCTTATGTGTTATGGTTGCTGCGTAAGCAGGCTACCGTTGACTCAGGACTGAGTATGAGACTCGCAAGGACGAAGGGTTGAGGGTTCTCAGGTTCCGCAGCGGCGATGACTCACCTACACGTTGGAACAAGAGCAATGGGGTGCAACCTAAAGACATGAGACGAGGAGTAACAATGATGCGTTGGTTAGTTTGTGACGACCGGGAGTCTTCCTGTTGTAGAAGATGACAAGGACTAGAGGATTCCGGTCGCTAACCAGGAGACGATTGAAGACTTGGAAGTCGAAGGAGAAGGTCCGACGATGGATGCAGGAGGAGTCAAGTAAGCTCAGATGGATTGAGTGGATCAAGACCGAGGTTTACATGAGCGGGTATCTAGGTTTATATATGTAAAGGCCCTTTAGGGCAGGCAGTGGAGTCATCTGGATATAAAGGGGAAATGACTCGTCATGACTCACAAGCACTGCTATAAGCAGCAACAGAGTAAGCAAGAATGACAAAGTGATGACAAAGTGATGACAAATGTGCAAAGAGTATGGCATATGACAAGAGCACGATTAGTAAAATAGAATGTCTGTGGAATGCGATGGAATTAGTGAGGGTCAAGGGCAATGGCATAAGCGAGACCTGAATGGCCTATGCTGCAACAAAGATGTAGTCCAAGTAGCAACGAAGGACGAAGATGAAGTGAAAAGAAAATGTAAAATGTAACATTATGGCTGCCTTGTTGTCCCCTAACTGCCTTGGTCTAGACTATCACCCTTTATGCTATTGGTTAGTATTTATGCTATCTCCTATCTATGACATCATAGGATATATCCTACGCCCAATACTGGATTACTACTAGGGGTAGCTGTACACATATAAGACTGCCATGTACACTAGAGTATACTAGTTCTATCAATCCCTGTGAATAGTTCCAAAGACTACAATCTTGTGATCTAAATGTCTGCTTCCTGTTATGATCCTTTCTTCCCCAACGGACATTGATATCCAAGTCCCCCACTACTCCCTTTTTATTATTATCATGGTCAACTTGGGTTATTGCCTATTGATCACCTTCATGGTCAGTTGTGGTCTTGATGAATCCACAACACCCTGTATAAAATATTAACATCATGGTCAAGATATTCAGTGTATACATATACTCTCATGTATTCAGTTTAGAGCTATTGTTGATGATGAAACTCATTGTCCTTCCTCAAGACATTACAGTCATCAAATGTGAGTGATGGCATAGTAAAGTGAGAGAGAAGATATGAACATTTCACCAAGAAGAAGAGAAGGACCACTTGGCTATTTGGTGACAAAATTGTTGCAGATAGTGGAAAGTCATTGAGTCACATGTGAAAATTGAAAGAAAATACAAAGACTAAGTTCTCCTGAGTTTACTCTTATGTGGTTGTACTCACATACTGTCTCATTGGATTGCTTCCACCCAATCTACACCATCACTCTGAATTCTCCGAAAAGCTAGTTCTACCACTTCATAAGTGCACTCATGGTACACCATTAAATAATACTTCTAGGTTGCAATGTCATCCTTCTAAGTCCTTGCTGACACCATGGATTCAGCTCACAGATTGGACCCCTTTGATCATTTGAGCACAGAAGGCTCAAGTATCTTTCTCTTTCTGTTTTGATGGTATTGGTATCACTAGTTCTGATGTGGCTTGCTCTAGGATCTCCTTTTCTTGTTTCTACTGTGTTTGTGTAGATGATTTTATATTGTATAACATTGAAATCATTCCTCTTTTTGTATCAATCAATCTGTTGGTTATATCAAAGTGATATGAATTGGAACTGCAACAAACAAAGACTCAAGGTCCACACATGAATGAACAATGGATTTATTGTGTGAAGTGACTGGACTTTGTTGTGAACCAACATTTGTTACAAATGTACTTTTCCCAACAACATTCAGTCCTTATGATCGCTTCTATCCTTAACAACTTTCATCGCTCTCAAACTTCATGTCTTTCAAGTCACATGACTTGCTGACTAAGCAAGTCTAGACTCTTATCTCTTATCTATAACATCATGCCTCATGCAAAACACATGTTCCCTTATGAACCAATAGCGTATGTCCCTCTTATCTTTGCTTACTCATGCTTTTTTATCGGCCAATGGCCTTATTCTCTCTTATCTCTTACATAGCCTTATGTACAAACAGTTACAAACACCTGTATAGTATATATAGTATAAATGCATCGCTCAAGGAAGTTTTCCCCTTCATTGCTACCTGAGACAAGCAACTTGGATCTTTTCTCATTGTTACCATTCACTCCTTTTCACAGCGATTCTAGATCCCTGGTGGGTTTAGGGTTGTTTCAACATTCTCAATTCTCTTTCCAGAGGTTTCTAACCAAAACTCCAACTACTTATTGCCACCACCATGAGTATGTCTTGTAGTAACAACAATAAAGATGCAAATATCCTACTCACTACCAATTGTATACAGACTGCCCTACAGATCATCTCTCATATTGTTGAGTCAAAAGAAGCCAGGAGACACTGGATGTAGGACAAGCTGGCACAGGAGATGGTAGGTGACATAACCTATTTTTGATATACTATTATTCACACCATCTATTCACTCAAATCTATTGTTATCTGTTGGTTTGTATGTGTGTGCTCATCTTTGATGGCTGGCTAAGATGGTCATTGTATGAAAGGCAAACTTGATATAGATCAAGCTTTTTTACACCTACATTATGAAAGCTATCTGGTTTCTTGTTCATTATGACTTCCTTTGATGATGCTATAGAAAGTATAATACTACAGGTATAAGTGTGTAAAAGTAAGAAAATGAGTACAAGTAAAGTGTCTCACCTCAGTAGACTGTCATAGGTGTGTGGAAGACAGTTGAGAAGCTTAATACAGTAAGTAATTAAGTAATTGAGATAGATTACACAAAGGAAAAAATTCAATAGATGCCAGTCTTTGTGTTTGGAAAATTGAGAGTGAAGATATGGCCAATATAATAGAACTCCTCAGTGTGTGGGAGGAGAAGCTTGTCATGGACAATTATGCATCATATTGAAGTGCATTAGATTGTGGCATCGACAAGTTGAAGAAGTATTACCACAAGTTCAACAAGAAAAATGTTTATATGCTTGTCCTTGGTCAATTATTCAACTCTGTAATACAGTATACTGACTACACATAATGGCCATACATCCAACAATTAAGGTAATGAAGTTTAATTTAAATTTAAATTTAAACAGTCTACCATATTAGAAATGTTATAGAATTTTATTGTAGACTCAAACCCAAAGTAGGTACATTGATGATGATTAGATGATGCTCCTTTACCCAGCATACCTTGGTGCATGTTCATGAGCTGAGGCAAGATTTGTCTTGGATGCACATTATTAGAACTCATATATTTTCAGGACTAGAAATACAATAGAGATTGATCTGTTAAGATAGTGTTGACTTGATGTCATATAGTGACTTCCTTGATTGGCAAGATCTTTCTCTTTTGTAATTCATGGGAAAGTTTGGCTTCTTACTAACAATCATTCAATACATGACACCCTTTGCAGTATGGTTGTCAACCCCTCTCCAATCCACTAAGAATTCAGATAATAATACTACAAAGACAATGACCCTGCCAACAATATGTTTAGAATACAACAAGAATACAAGGATGACAACAATATCATATCAGAGTGTGAAAAAAAAGTGAATGGTCAAGACCTCTATCATAGAGGGCATTGACACCTGGACTCAAATCATTGACAAAGTGTTACAAATTTCCATCCTTCATCATCGAGTCTCTACCAAGTGTTCGTCTACCTTGATGACATTGTCCCATTAGATCTCCCCAAACCTTTATTCTCGTATGGACTTTACAGAACTCCTCATTTCCCCTCCATGTATGATGGGTGGACATACCCAATGGACTACATCCCTTTCTCCTGATATGTAATTGGAACACCATGTTCCATATATGTTAACCATTACACTTTTATCCTTTTTCGTTCCATTGTTCTTCCGATCGCTTTGTATACTTAGAAAGACTTCCGTCCTTATCTTCAGACTTCTTCTGAGATCCCAATCTCCCCTTCTAGATCTATTCCTTAAACAGATGCTCTGACTCCTCATCATTCTCTTGTATGACTTGTCATTCTCTTCCCCCTAGTATAAATACTCAGCACATATACTATAGCTCCCCAGCTAGTTCTACACAATACCAGCGTGGTTATCTTGCCCATCCCGAACACTTTCATAAAAGGTTCGAGAACTCCTAGAACCTGATTGCAATTCTGGACCCTTGATACCTTGAACTGACCAACTGTTTTGCCTGTAGCTTGACTGATACTTGCTCTCCCTGTTTCAGACTTTGTGCAAAGGTGTTTGCCTAACAATAGCTCTAACTCTCTCTCCCATCTTAAGCAAACCACAAACCTCAAGAACCTGGTTGGAAACCCAGACCCCTGACACCACACTGAGCGTTCACACAAAGGATCTGCTGTAGAGCATGCATGTTAGGACCCAAAACATGGTGAACTACGCCTGAATAGGGTGAAGCCAGAGGAAACTCTGGTGAAGGCTTATAGCGATTCTGACATGCAAATCAATCATTGAATTTGGATATAGGGGCAAAAGACCAATTGAACAGTTAGGTAGCTGGTTCCTGCCGAAGTTTTCCTCAAAATAGTAGAAACTCATAGGGATAGATTTATGTGGTAAAGCAAATGATTGATACAGATTTTCATTCTCCCTCTTACACTGAGGGTCTTTACACTGTATTAACCTACTTAGATGACATCATTCCCTTAGACCTCCCAGGCCCCCTTCTTGGGTATGGACCTTATAGAGTTCCTCTTGCCCCATCACACTTCAATGGTGTTACAAATTTCCACTCTCCCGACTCAAGTCTCTACTCAGCCTTCGTCTACCTTGACGATATCGTCCCTTTGGAACTCCCCGGACCCCTATTCTCGTACGGACCCTATGGAACTCCCCACTCCCCTTCTGTGTACAATGGGTGGACATACCCGACGGACTAGATCCATTCCCCAATCTGTAATCGGAACACCGTGTTCCTTATATGTTAACCCTTAAAACTCTTTCTCTTTCCGTCCCTTCGCTCTCCCTATTACCTTGTATACTTAGCGGGACTCCGTCCCTATCTTCAGACTTCTCCCGAGATCTCTATCTCACCTTTTAGATCCATTTCCCAAACGGACGCTCTGACTCCTCGTCATCCTTTCGTATGACTCGTGTCCCCTATCGTCCCCAGTATAAAGACACAGCGCATGTACAGTAGTTCCCTAGCTAGTTCTACGCAATACCAGCGTGGTTACTCTGCCCTTCCTCCGAACAGACTCTCTGTTCGAGTCCTCAGACGTCAGACTCCATCCAGAACCTCCGGTTCGTTTGGGTTTTGCTCATATCTCTGTCAATACTCGTTTTCTTGAGTTCGAGCTCTACCACCAAAAATCCCATTCGGTCATAGCTACAACTTTCAGTATACTCGAACTGCGATCGGAGGGCTTCCTGACTTTCTCGAACCTCGAAACTCCTGACGCCCCGCTGAGCATAACAGATGGATGGGTTTATCCCACTGATTGATCTGTGTTTCCTTATATGTAATCAGAAGACCATGTTCCAATTATTATAACCGTTCCTCCTTTTTATTTGATCTCTTTATACTGTTTACCATGTATAGTTAATGGGACTCCATTCCTATCTTCAGACTTCACATGAGATCTCTGATCTCCTGTTTACCTCTCCCACTCTCCTATTACAGAGGCTATCTTTCCTTGTCACTCTCCCCTGTGACCTGTTTCCCCCTTTGTACACACTGCCTCTCAAGAGGTATAAGTACCCAGCACATGTACAGTAGTTCCCTAGCTAGTTCTACGCAATACCAAGCTTAGCACTTTGCCCACCTCCAAGCCAAAACACTTGAGACCACTGAACCTAAGGGTAGGACTCTGGCACCCTTTGAACCTCTTATCCTAGTCTCTATTAGACAAACTTACCAGGTTTGGTCACTACAAGCCTTGCCAGGACCCCGGACACCCTTTGAACCGTGAGAGTGAAACAACCTTAACCTATTCTCAAATTTTAAATATGTAAGAGTGAGTTGTCGCTTGATTGGACTGTTTGGTGATTGAGAGTTTCTAGTGGGCCATTTTTGGTAAGCAGAACTGGTGATGTCAGATGAACCAAACAGGATGTCAAGGTGCCGGAATACACACTGATCAGATACCACAAAAGGTGTTAGTTCGTCTAGACAGCAGGACAGTGGCCATGGAAGTCAGAATCCATTGAGGAGTGTGCAACAACTCACCTCCCAAATGAACTCACCCAAAAAATAGATGGCACTCAAGTGTGTTACCCACATCTCTCTGTCAGCATTGAGGTGAGACACTAACAAGTAGATAGGTATGAAGGTCACAAAGAAACCTTGGTAGCAATACTAGGTGGAACTGCCTCTAGTACAGATCTTTGTGGTAGTAGCAAATATTCAAGTGAGAGCTTTGAAGACTAAAGTATGATCCTAAGAGATAAAGAAACTCTGTTTCAACACACATGATGCTTTGTGCTTTAGATATATCAAAAGGGAATCCAGTTAATATTCTGGAACCAAAATGTGGAACTTTAGAACAGCAATATAAATGAACATGAAGACACTGGTGTTACACGAGAGCATACAATCACTAGACGTGAAATGGCTTAGCTGTCAGGCGGCGATGTCTCACCCACGCCTTAGGCTAGGAGAATGAAATGTGGATCTGAAGACAGCGACATCCGTTAGAAAGAGGGCCTTGATCCGCAATGCTGAGGGTCTTTGTTACGGATTTCCCTATAGACGATTGGCTATCGGCGACGCCTCTTGAGGGCGACGGCAATGGCACGTTTTCTTTTTCTTTTACTCCTTATGATACTCCTTTACGCGACGGCTTTCCCGTCTTAGACTCTTACTTTACGTGGCCTGATGTAGACCACTCTATCCCTTCTTCGATGACGGGTGGCTGGTTCGAGAGCAATCCCGATCAGTGGCTCTGATTCCGAAGCGGCCCTCCGCTTCTCCTTATGGGTACCACGGATTCCTCCCTTCCGCTCCGCGGATCTCCACTTCACCTTTACGTATGTCTCCCATTTCATACGCGGCTCTCCGCTTTCCTCTTTCAGATGACTCCTTCGGGACATCCTGTATTCGTAGTGCGGTCTTCCGCATGGACTCCCGCTTCTCCTTCTGGATGCTTTCTATATCCAGATAGAATCCTTTTTATCCACTTCTCGTTACATATATAAGGGAC
>JBBPNX010000160.1:0-34105 GCA_038091155.1 Harrya chromipes
AAGTCTGTCTTCACGTTCGGAACACGTCTACACGTGCGCACATACTTGAAGATTCGGCACACATCTGGAACTCGGAACAAACTTGAAATTTTGTCTACGCCCGAACGGTAAGCTAAACTTTATGTTCGTGATTCACGTCAGGAATAACATTTAGGTCTGTCCTAAATATTGCAAACGCCGTTGTGACTGGCTGGAATGTGATGGAAAACGAAAGAAATTAGTAGAAGAATGCGATAAGGTGAAAGAAGCGAAGAAATCCCCATCTCGATAACGCCAGTCAGCAGGCCACCAACTGGGCGCAACATGCCCTTTCAGGCGTGCATACTTTGTGGCACGAGGCGCAACATAGATATATCACCTCGCAGCAATCCGAGTTGCCCCCACAAGTCTTCTTACCACCTCCTCTCAACCCCACAAACCCGCCTCGCTATACAGTAAAATGACCTCCAAAAATAAACAGGTGAACCCAACAGAACGCTATGACCGTCTCTCTAATGCTGGCTATTTCCCAGAAGAAACAGAGCGGGCGTGGCCTTACATCCAAGGACTCGCCACTCGACGAATACTTTGCCAAGTACTACTCCGAGTATCAACGCGATCCTGTAGAGTCTGCGGAGTACGAATTTCATCGTCTATGCCGCGGCGACAAGCTTCGCTCGGAACAGGAAAGTCAGGACGCCGCGAGAGAAAAACAGGTCAGCCCTATTACTGCTCACATGAGTTTCATTCTGATCAATAGACACACCCTAGGAATCTGAACATGGAGGAATGCCACTCGGCACGGCATCGCCTGAGTCACTCTCAAACATACCCGGACCAATTCAGGCATTTTTCGCCAGCTACGCTCCTCGGTTTCAGTATGATCACACCGCGTCCTCATCCTTGGAGTTTGACCGACTCTGCGACGAGTTCGGTTGGGACAAGAAACATCCTGAAAGGCAAAGTGCCCATCAGAAGTTCGACGACGCTCTGGTTCTGCAGTTCAACGAGATCTATGGGACGGACGTCGACAGTCTCAAAACCTGGCAGGATTTGTGTCGCGCTATGTGCATAAAGCCCGTTCCAGACGACCTGCGCACCTGCCGTGAGGCAAGTCGTCGTTATTTCTAATCTCCCTTCTTGATGACTCGTGCTCAACGACCGGAAACCTTTGGTCATGAACAGGTAGCGCGCAAGAAATTCGTCAACCTCGTTGACCTTGTCGATACGAAGAACACGGGCGTGAAAGTCGAGTCGTTCGAGACTGAGCGTAAGCTCAGTGAATACTCGCTCTCAACAGGCAAGATTTTTCCGAAGGAGAATACGCACGCAGGAGGGGTGTTACAACACCTCCTGCAGCCCATTTTCTTCCCCTTCGGTGCCGGTCCCTCTATGTCTCACTGGGGTGCAATGGGCCGCTAAATGAGGATTTTCACCTTCATGGTGCTTTGTCATCATGAGATGGAGCTCCACCTTTAGCCAGTGTGAATTTTGTTTCGGTGTATCAGGTTGCGATGACAGTGTTTCTTGAGAGCCAAAAGCTAGTATGCGTTACTGTACGATTACGGTGGCCGGCTTGGATGTATGTGCAATGCCAGTGTTTGCGATTGTGTTGACATCCAGCGTCATGCTCTCCTAAGGGTTACCCACCATGAATTGAAGGTACCTATAACTGACCGGGCACAGTGACTTCGAATCTGCACAACACGACTGTTCTATCGGGCCATATGCGAGCCGTGGATTGCCGGTCTTCGGCACTGCGAGTGATGTCAGCCAAGGGTGATCAACATCATCCGCAGTCAGGTAGGAACTTTCAAATTAACCCCAGTGCACCCCTGAGTCTCACCTCCTCTTCTTAACGTTCATGAACCAGCCCACTACCTCCTCATTATACAGCAAAAATGCCCAGAAACAAACAGGTGAACCCAACAGAACACCGTAAGCCCCTATCTGATGCGAGTCATTTCCCAGAAGAAACGCGCAGCCGAGAGGAGGCACCGCGATTCTACAGAGTCCAGCGACATACCTCTCGATGAATTCTTTGCAAAATACTCTCCTGAGTTCGAATACGATCCCACAGAATCCGCGTCGCACGAATTTTATCGTCTGTGCGACGAGTCTGGGTGGGAAAGGGATGACGTCGTACGACAGGAAGCTCATGAAGAGTTCAAGGACGCTTTGGTGGAGCAGTTCAATCAAGTGTATGGCACGGACGAAGACAATCTCGGAGTTTGGCAGAATCTGTGTTTTATCTTGCAGATCGATCCAGTTCCAGAGGATCTGGATGGATGTCGAGAGGTGAGCACGATATATTCTATTCCCCTCGCGTCCCGCATCGCTGACTTGAATACTAGACAGTCAGCGGGACTCACGTCAACCTTGTTGACCTCGTTGACGCGGACATCACAGGGGAAGTACAAGTGTTCGCCACTGAGCTTGAGCTCAGCGAGTATACTCGGTTGACGGGCAAGTATTTCCCCAAGGAGAACGCGTATGCAGGAGGATTGTTGCGGTACCTCCTGCGACATATTCTCCATCCTTCGACGGAAGTTTCCTCTTCCCGTCGCAGGACCAAAAGGCGCCGCCGCTAAAGGGGGAGCTCATTCTTGTCCATGTCTGTTCAGACATTACAGGAGAATGTTTCATCTTTAGCAGCGCGGCTTTTCTTTTCTTTTTGCTTGACAGGTTTCAACGAAAAAATGTGCCGAGAATTGCAGCAGCCAGGTATCTTATCGAAATTCGGTCGATTGTCTTCAAGATGCATCCGCTTTTGATATGTAGGTGGTTGTGACGCCTTACTGTACAGTCTGGGAATTGTAATCGGTTCCGTCCCTTCTGCATCATCAATGCGTCTCGCAACGTGAGCGGAAGCTCTGTATCGCCAACCTGCATTCGCGAACTCGACCGATTGACGAAAACCCGGCGTTACTATTCTTTCCTGCCCCGTGGTCGTTCGGATTGGAGCTGTCGCTCGAGTGAACACAACCGATAATTCAACAGAGACTGTTTGTTCGCACCTCACCTTAGCAACGGAGCTATGTATATGGTCGCATACAGGCGGGATCATTGCACACTAGCGGCGGAAGAGTGAAGCTGACGATTCGAGAATGGCCTCATAGTGGAAGATTTCACCCGAGGTGGAACACCGCGGTATCACCCGCACACGTGGTGCTACTAATCATGGGCACGATAACATGTTTCCGTTTGACTGGGATCCACAAGCTGTACGGAATGCCGGACAACCGTGCGAAGGAGCGCGGTTGTCCGGCGTTCCATTGTAGATCCCATCGTATTCAGCCCAGCCCTCGCAAAGAGTTGGGAAGATCACGAACAAGACCGTTGCGACTCAAAATCGAGGGAATTGGCGGGGCCAGTGGTACGGTACTGAAATCCCATTGCAACCCACCTCTCCGAGTCCATCCGAGTCATTTCCCTTGCTGCTTCATCTAGCTTTGTTAACGGCTGCCTCGACAATGCCGCCCACGGGAGGAAACCAGGTAAATCTCATATCATAAAAATCACATCCTAGAAACTTAAAGTGGATAAAAGCAGGCCCGGGCCAGCATACCAACGTCGCCTCCATCCTCAGATTCGCCATCGCCGATTCAAGCATTTTTTGCCAGCTATGCACCTCGTTTTCGATATAATTCCACTGCGCCCTCGTGCTCGGAGTTTCAGCGTCTCTGCAACGAATCCGGTTGGGGTGATAGGCATCCTAAAATGCGAAAGGCGCATCAGAAATTCAAAGACGCGCTCGTGCTACAGTTCAACAGGCTTTATGGTACAGACGTCAACAGTCTCGAAAACTGGCAGAATTTATGCTACGTCGTGCGCATAGATCCCGTTCCAGATGAGATGTCCGCCTGCCGCAAGGCAAGTTCACCTTTTTCCTTCATCGTGGCCTGTGTTCAACAAACACCTTGGGTGACAGGCCGTGCGCAAGACATTTGTCAACCTCGTCGACCTCGTCGACACGCACAACACGGGCGTGGAAGTCCAACTGTTCAATACTGAGGGAGACCTTAGCAAATACACCATCGAAACAGGAAAAATCTTTCCCAAGCGGCGTGCAAAGGCTGGAGGGGTGCTAAAATACCTCCTGCGACACATCTTCAGCCCTCGCCGCCCCAAGGGTGCAAAGGGGCGCAGTTAAAAGGGGATCTCTATTTCAACATAATCCTGTTTGCATCCGCTCCACTTTCAGTAGAACTCGACTTTTCTAGTTTTGGTACTTACTTGAGGTTGAGATTTGCTGATGTGCTTGTTAGATTTGCTTGTGTTCCGACCTTGCCTTCCGGAAGGAGAATGCTAGATATTGGAGACCTTGCGGTTGGAAGATCCGATGTCCACATGGTGCAAATCTGAGAGGAGACGAGCGTCTCCTCCCACGACAAGCCGAGTGGAGTTACCTTCGACGTCTGTTGACAGCTCCAATCGTAAAGAGCGTGATCATGGGGCCGCGAGAACTCGGAGTATCATATGAAGGAACTACCCGGGTGAAGCAACATTCTAACTAGGAAATCACGAACAAGTTGCGGATCAAGATCGAGGGAATCGGCAAGCCCCTGCGGTGTTCAAATCCAATATATATCGTGGTGAGTTTTCGCTCGACTCCCAAGTCGTCTTTCCACCCACCTCCCCATCATTTTCACTTGACAAGGACCGTCTCGACAAGCGCTTCATGATACCCGCGATACCCACGAGAGGGAAACAGGTCAATCCCATCACTATTTACATGCATTTCATTCTGAACAATGGTCGTATTTTAGAGACCTAAACGCGGAGGAAAGCGACGCAGCTTGCCACGGCCTTCGTCCTCTGTATCGCCTGAATCAATTCAGGCACTTTTCGCCAGCTTCGCGCCTCGCTTTCAATATAATTCTACCGCGTCCTCATCATTCAAGCGCTCGCGAGAGGAAAGCAGGTCAATCCCATCACTATTTACATGAATTTCATTCTGAATAATGGTCACATTTTAGAAATCTAGGAAAGCGACGCAGCTTGCCACAGACTTCGTCCTCTGAATCGCCTGGACTAATTCAGGCATTTTTCGCCAGCTACGCTCCTCGCTTTCAATATAATCACACCGCGTCCTCGTCATTGGAGTTTTACCGTCTCTGCGACGAGTTTGGCTGGGACAAGGAACATCCCGAAAGGCAAAGTGCCTATCGGAAGTTCAAAGACGCTCTCGTGCTACGCTTCAACGAGACGTATGGGACGGACGTCGACAGTCTCGCAAACTGGCAGAAATTATGTTACGTCGTGCGCATAGATCCCATTCCAGATGACCTGCACACCTGCCGTGAGGCAAGTCGTCGTCGTTTCTAATTTTCCTTCTTGATGGCTCATGCTCAACCACCGGAAAACCTTGGGTCATAACCAGGCCGTGCGAAAGACATTTGTCAACCTCGTCGACCTGGTCGATACGAAGAACATGGGCGTAGAGGTCGTGTTGTTCGAGACTGAGCGTAAGCTCAGCGAATACACACTCTCGACAGGCAAGATCTTTCCCAGTGAGCATGCGTACGCAGGAGGGGTGTTACGATACCTTCTGCGGCACATTTTCCACCCTCGTGATGACGGACCCTCTGCTTCACGCCATCGCAAGGGTGCGAAGGGACGCCGCTAAAAGAGGAATCCCACCTCCGTGTTGTTTTGTCATCATGAGATGGAGCTCCACTTTTAGCCAGCGCGACTTGTGGTATTTGTACTTGTACATGAGATTTACTTGCGATGAACGTGTTTCTCAAGGCGAAATGCCACAGAAATTATGTTACGCCGTACGTATAGATCCCATCCCAGATGACCTGCACACCTGCCCTGAGGCAAGTCGTCGTCATTCCTAATTTCCCCTTCTGGTGACTCGTGCTCGACGACCGGAAACCTTGGATCATAACCAGACGGTGAACAGAAAATTTGTCGACCACGTTGACACGAAGAGCACGGGCGTGGAAGTCGAGTTGTTCGAGACTGAGTGTAAGCTCGGCGAATACACGCTCTCAACAGGCAAGATATTTCCCAGGGAGCGTGCGTATGCAGGAAGAGTGTTACGATACCTCCTGCGACACCCTCGCGATGACAATCCATCTACTTCCCGCCGCAAGGGTGCGAAGGGGCGCCGCTAAAAGAAGAATCCCACCTCGATGCTACTTCGTCACCATGGGATGGAGCTCCACTTTTGGCCAGCGCGACTTGTGGCATTTGTACATGAGATTTGCTGGTGATGACCATGTTCTTTAGAGCAAAATGCTAGTTGTTTCCTTAGTATGTGTTCCTGTATGATCACCTTGGATACAAGATATCGGTCCCGTTACAGTGAATGAAAAAGTGCATACGGCGAACTGACCAGAATGATGAATCATGATGTGCTTGATGCGACTCATTCGGACTCTTAGACGGGAAGTCATAAAGAGTACACAAATCTACAGGGGTATAGATATCGGTTATTTGATGGGGAATGAGAAACAAAAACCAGCCTACATATCATTTTAATAGTATCGATCAGGCCACTCGGCATACAATACACGCTTGAAACAGAAAAGAAAGAAGAGAGCAAAGATTTGACCATCCCCATCACGCAGCGAGACCCTGCGCCTTCTGTTGCGCGGTATCCACCATCCTCTTTGCCCAATTCATCGGTGAGCTCAACATCTCGCTCGTCGCCGACGTGTCTGGTGCCGCAATGGCGGAGGTAGTGGTCGTGTCCGCCGGCTGCTGAGACCCACTGTTGCTGTTGTTGTTGTCCAGCTGCGCTTCAACCTGCTTCTTGGCCTCGTCTTCAGCGATATCCATGGCCCCTTTCGTGGCCGCCTGACGCAACTAACGTACGACGCGTCGCACACAAACGATCCAAGGAACATCAGCAAACGATGGTGAATACACGCACAACGAGGACGTGTCTTACCGTGTTCATGAACCCCTTGTCTTCCTTCTTCTCGTCTGCATTGGACGACTTGCCAAAGAGGTTTGCCCAGAACCCTTTGCGTTTCTGAGCGGAAGAATAGATGTGACGACTACTAGAGACGAGCAGGAAGGGAAATGCGACCCACTTTGCCATTCTGTCAAATTTGAGTCAGACACCTCGGACGATGTGAGACCGGCCAACTCACTACAGCATTGGACGTTCCGTTCACGTGTCCGTTTTGAACCTCAGCCATCACAGTGAAAATTTAAGGTGTGAACGTGGGGAAACTCGAATTGAAGGTGCAGAACAAGAACGCTGTGAAATAAATCGTGGGGGGCGTGGGTTACCGGTGCGGCTACGATGGACAGGTTTTCGGTTGGCTTTTAGCGCTGAGCACTTGGCATTTTGTATTTCCTGGCAAGTTCACGCCAAGATTTGTACCTAGGCTGAGAGAAACGTCGATTGTTGTATGACAATGCGTGGCACCTCTTACCTCATTGAGTCCGTTAATTTAGTGCTGCCGACGATGTCGAGGCTATCCGAGGACGACGACACTGATCTACGTTACTGTGTGCACATCCTAGACTTTGCGTGTGAGACACTTTTGCCGAATCGCTTGGAATGAGGCTTACGGTTACTTATGAGAAGTGACAGTCGCATGTCTGCCGTTACATTCGCTGTTCTTTGGATGATCAAGGGAAATTTATTGGTGTCGTGGATAAAGCGATAATAAGTTGCGCGATCACGGTTCCTGACGACAACATATCCGCGTCCGTGGCCAAGGCTTGGAAGCCCTACACGGGGCGTAGGGTTGTTGCAATAGGCAAGGAGAATGGTTCATCAGTTCCTGAAAGTGACATAACGAAGCGTCAACACAGGATCCCCACAATCAAACATTTGAAACGGCTGGGAAGAATGGCAGGCCTACCAGTTTGGAGTCTGGACCAGCCGTGAACGTACAAGAGATCGAAGTATCCGAAATTCACGACTGATCCGCGCAACACTCAAAGGGATCTAGAACGAGTGTGTATCCACGTGTGTCTTCTGCGCGGACCGTGGCGTGGCGTGGCCAGGAAACAAGACGTGAGAGTCGGATCTGAAAGCGATGTGGATGGTGATTACATATCACACGTGGAACAACGATCCGATAATATGTTATGTTCGGAACCGGGTCCCACATATGGCATACGTACAATCGCCCGCAAGACTTGATTAGCGTTCGGTACTGTGTCCGCCAGGCTAACGGCTCCGATAAACGGGTGCGGCAACGGGTCAGACAACGCACGCGGACTTTGCGTATGCACGGTCTATTAGGCTGGACATTGGCAGACGTTCGAATGATGTGCTGGGGGTCGAAATCAGAGGGTAGGATAGGGGAGAAAACTTGACATCAATCCGAGAGCACCGGAAAACATTGTGGCGGTTGCTATGAGCACGGGTCGGCATTTTATTACAGCTCCGACTGAAATGAACTTGATTCGCGAGTTTGTGGACGACTCAGAAAGAAATGTGAGAATGCTCATGGGTGGCAAATGTCTGGCGATTCAGACGCTGTCGTGGACTGAACTCAAGTTTGACAGCGAGAACAATTGGTTTTTCGCATCACGGCTGTATCAATTCGGCCTGATACTTTCCCACGATGCGAGGACCCCGCAGAATGGTTCACTCTACAGAAGAACATGTAGTGCATGTAAAAGCAGAAAAAGACAGCGGTAGGGACTCGTGACGCGGTGATAGCAATTCAGAGGTTCGTGTGACGCAGAAAATCGAAGATGGAAGAGGTGGGGAACGGACGGAACAGCAGCCGGGGTCTGTCTGATCGGAGTATAAGCGAGCAGCTAGAACACCTAGAAGTGGCTCAACCAGCGCGGGCCTTGGCTTGGCTTGACTACCCAACTCTGCACGCTCGTTACCCTCCCTTCGTCATGTTATTACCTTCTCCGTGGCTCGCTCTGGGACTGGCAGCCGCCGCCGCTGCCCAGAAGAGTGGCTCGTTTGTCCAAGCAGGTGATACCCAAGTTAGCGCAATGATGGTCGGTCTCTGCCTTTGATCTTTTCTTTTCCCGTTGAACATCCAATCGCCTCCTAGATGTTCCTCGGAAATACCGACAAGGTCTACATCCTGGACAAGGCAGAAGGTAACTCGGCCAAAATCAATAACCACTCCGCCTGGGGTGCCGTATGGTCTGCTATCTATCATTTTCCTTCGCTTCCCATTACTTATAACCTTCCAGGGACTTCAACACCCATCAAACCCAGCTTATGGACGTTATAACAAACACTTTCTGTGCTTCCGGAATGCATCTTCCCAATGGCTCATATGTCACCTTTGGTGGCAATGGCGCAATTGGCCCTGGTGGAAACATCGGTTCCGTGAAAAACAGTGCGGGTTCAGGCGCATATGATGCTACCTACCAAGATTACGACGGCACCAAAGCCATCCGCATCCTTAACCCTTGTTCCGACGCCGACGATTTCTCCTCTTCCCAGTGCCAGTGGTTCGATAACGCAACACTTCTTTCCATGCAAAAGCAAAGATGGTATTCCGCCGCAGAACCACTTGCCGATGGAACTATCGCCATCATAGGTGGCTTTGTCAACGGTGGCTACGTTAACCGCAACGTTCCCAATACCGATCCTGCATACGAAGGTGGCGCTGCCGAACCTACTTACGAGTTTTACCCTTCGAGGGGTGATGCCACCGTCATGCAGTTCATGATAACCACCTCCGGCCTCAACTCTTACGCCCATACATACCTTATGCCCTCAGGAAAGATGCTCATCCAAGCAAACATCTCCACTAGTATGTCATGGTTCCGTCGATCTGCATCCTTTGCTGATGTATGCGTTCCTGGCAGTTCTTTGGGACCCCGATACCAACACTGAAACCCCTCTGCCAAACATGCCCGGGAATGTCGCACGTGTATACCCGGCGTCCGGTGCTGTTGCCATGCTGCCATTGACGCCTGCCAACAACTACACACCCACCGTCCTTTTCTGTGGTGGTTCCGATATGCCCGACGAGTATTGGGGCAATTACTCGTTCCCCAACTACAACACTTGGACCTACCCTGCCTCCGCAGACTGCCAGCGAATCACTCCTGAGCCTCAGGACGGCTCGGCTCCAGTCTACGTGAAAGATGATGACATGCTCGAGGGTCGTACTATGGGTCAATTCATCATCCTCCCTGATGGTACTCTGCTAGTTCTAAACGGAGCTGCCAACGGGACGGCTGGATATGCTACGGCGACTGGTCAGACACCCTCTTACGACCTGATGCCAAATGGCATGTCCTTGGCTTCTGGCCCTGTTAAAACTCCCGTGATTTACAATCCTAACCTGCCAAGCGGCAGCCGCTGGTCGAATGCCGGTCTTGCGTCGTCCACTATCCCTCGTTTGTACCATTCTAGCGCAATCCTTCTCCCCGATGCATCCGTCCTCATCGCCGGTTCCAATCCAAATGTCGACGTCAACACCACCACGGTCTTCCCCACTACTTACGAGGCCGAGATCTTTTACCCACCTTACTTCAGCGCTTCCGTTCGTCCCAAACCCACTGGCATACCCACCAATCTCACTTATGGCGGTTCATACTTCAATATCACTATTCCTTCTACCTCATACTCCGGCCTAGCGAACGCCGCGGCTGCCAATACCACAGTTGTTCTTGCCCGTGGCGGTTTCACTACCCATGCCATGAATATGGGCCAGCGCTTCCTCCAACTGAATAATACCTACACGGTCAACAGCGACAGCTCGTATATCCTGCACGTTTCTCAGGTTCCGCCCAACGCGAATCTCCTCACACCTGGTCCCTGCCTCATGTTCGTCGTTATCAACGGAATCCCTAGTAACGGTACCATGGTGACGGTCGGCTCCGGTCAAATCGAGACGCAACAACTTAATTCCATCAGCGATCTCCCACCGAGCGTTCAAAACGCTGCTGCGCAAGGTAGTGGGCAAAACAACCAGAACAGCAGCGGCTCCTCTTCGAAGACCGGTACCATCGTCGGTGCCGTGGTGGGCGTGGTTGCTGTGATCGGAATTCTTGGTGCGCTCTTTGGTATTTATGCTGCCCGTCGACGGCGTGCCGCAAGTCGTCAACATCCATCAGCTTCGTATGCCATGGGGGCGACACGTGCTGGATTTGGCACGAGCGGCGCTGCCTCCTTGAGCAGACATAATGATGATGCACGGAATTCTAACTCGAGTGCGTTTGTGCCGCTGCAACAGGATAACCCGAGTATGGCATGGAATGCAAGTACCGTTAGCCTACAATCTCCTTATAGAGACGACTATGAGGGCCAACCTCATTACGATCCTTATAATTCAGACACAATCGGAAGAAGTAGTTCAGGACAGCGGCTGTAAAGCAGAATCGGATGGACATTTCGTTGAAAATCTTGCGTTCTCTCTCGTTTCCGTCCCTTTCCAGGTTCTTGATATATCGATTGGAGGGTTTGCATTGCGGACACTCGGTTTTATTACCTTTTTTCTTTCTGAAAGAGACGTTACCTTATTGACTATGGACGTTTCTACTACTGCTGCTGTCGATGCCATGCCTACACATACATACTGTGACTGTGATCTCACTCCTTACTTATCCTTGACTATATTTTGGGATTGTTTGATAAGCGTCCACGATGCCTCAGCTTCTCTCTGAATCACTTGCAACACGGACGGTCGCTGGATTCGGTGACTTTGCTTTGCAGTATGCTATCTCCGATGTGTATCGGTGTATCGGTGACCTCTGAATCCTGCAAACGGCGTCACGACCAATCTTCGAGGTTCACGTGGCACGCGTATCCCACGCAAGGCGAGCAGCCGGGGACGTTCTATCACTTCATCGATCATCGATCGTCGCGCATACAACAGATACATCAACGCTGACTTGAGGGTCCTTATATGCGCTATCAAGCCCAAAATTCCGATCCGCCCTACAGCATGAGTGTGTGGGATCTCTCGAGTCGCGAATTCGAGTGGACCGACGAGTCTCTCGCGCAAGACTCCTCGGACCACTCCAATTCAAGCTCGACGAGGTCACTCACCAGCGCGTGTTTCTCTCCGAACGGGGAGCGAGTATGGGCACCACCGTCGACTGGTGCGCGAGCGGCTCGCCAGGTAAGTTGCGGCACGCTCGATCAAGGCGAGCGTACATATCACTCAGACTCCACAGATCCAGCGCCGTCGATTTCGCGCCCGAGTGCCGATGAGCTAGACACGGATGGACCCCTTCCCAGCTGCGTTGACATTCCATTCCATTTTCTTTCCAAGGTTCTTGATGTATCGGTTGGAGGGCTTGCAATGCGCGTACCCGTTTTTGTTACTTTTCTTTTGATACAGACGCCTCATCCTGCAATCTCACTCCTTGTGCTCGTCTACACCTTGTATAAGCGAACGAAACGCATTTGTTCTCTGAATCACTCTCAACACAGCTCTCAAGTATGGTACGACAAACGGTACATGGGGGGTGTGTTTGTTACAAGCAAGCGCATCCATTCTTCACCGAGTTACTCAGCCGAGCACCTAGACCACATTCAAACACCTCAAAGCCCTACATAGATGAACGGAATCCAGTCCGTGAATGACGCCTCGCCGCTCTCCCGAAGACGTCCGACAGCATCGTGCAGCGCCCGTGCAGCGTCCCGATAATCCGGGCGTGCACCGTTTTCAAAGAGCTGAGCGTAGACGTCCCTTGCCACGCCAGGCACGAGCCTATCGCTGATCGACCACACCGTGCCGCTGTCGCATCGTCGTCGTCACGGTGTTGCACTGCCAGTGGCACCTCACATGCCCTGCACTCCCCCCTCCTTCCCCCTCCGCTGTGCCACCTCACTCCACGGCGACGCGACGTGTGACGATGACGACTCCACCGCCTCCTCTCCTCTCTCTCTCCCTCTCCCACCTCGAGGCTCGACGAGTCGGATGCGACGAACGACGCGACGAACGATGCGACAACCCCCTCCTCTCCTCTGGGAGGTGTTTGTTGAATGCTGGAGGGCAATGATGTATACTGTGAAGGGACACGCTGCATTTCGACATGAATAGGAGGAATTCATACTAGTACAGCGGACAGCCAAGCACCTGGCTGGCCAACTCCTTAGCTCGATTGGTGTTGATATTCAAGTTGATCTTTTGTAGAATCTCGCATCCTTACTAGATGATTTTTCTAAAACACATCCGGCTCTCAAAGATTCGCGCACAGAACTACTGTACAGTACTGCCATCAGGAAATCGTGAAGACACTGACATAAGCAGATAGAACTTACCATATTTCGTCTACACGTGATGGTCAGGTACTTGTTTGTATGCGGGTATAATTGAATATCAACTATGGAACAACAAGGCTGAAAATGATCAAGTTGATGGAGAAAGTACAGCGGCTGATCAATAGATGATATTGTCACCATCTAAACGAAACGTTTCTGACAATGAATTACATTGCTTGGGAGACAAGTTGAGTGTGTGTCATTGATTATGATATATTCACCTTTATGGGGCTTCTGGCCATCGTATAAATCATTTGTTTCGAGTCCATCTTTTTTTTTTCTTTATCACGGGCCATTTCTGCAATGATGCTGCTGCTGATATGCAATTTTTTCCCCTTGCCTTCCATATCATACCATAAGATTTAACATACTTCATTCCAATTTCGATCGACGACGGAAGTGGGGATATATACATAATGGCTCGAGGACGGTGAGGAGTGCATCATGTATGGGTATAAATGGCCTGTCAAGAGAGCGCCCGTTCTTGCTACTCTAATAAACTATATGTTTACTCCACCTATCCACCTGTCGTACCGAGCCCCCTGATCCTACACTCATAAAACACCGATACCCTCACCTCGATCGATTGCCTGTGACGCCACCGGGGGAGTCGCCTTGTCCGAAAGCGCAGAATGCGCGTCACCTACGGCTCGCTGAAATCCGATTCAAAACACTTGAAGAGCGTTACCTCACTGGCGTCTGATCGGATAAGTTGTGCGTGGGGTTGTTCTTGACACTATACAACATGATGCCCTTGCCACTAGCAAGGATCAATTTCATCTCGATTAAATCGCTGTCAACATCGATGGTGCAGAAATCAGCCAGGGCAAGGGGATTGTGTGCCACTGACCTCCAGATATTGATCTGATACTTCAACGACCTCTCAGCATTGCCGGGGAAGACCTTGACGCAGTATTACGCAGTTCCTGGGGTTTAATCACAATGAGCGGAGTGCCGATTACACTTCGACGGACGCCTTTCGAGTGGGAAGTATAGTACTCGACGATGGATTCGCACAAGGCGTCTTGTAAGCTAAATGCGACTCGACCCCACTGGAGAATGCTAACTCACCTGCGAACGACCCTGTTGGACTGACAGGACTGAGTACAAACAGGGCCGCCCTCGAGTCCAGATCACTGTCTTCGAATAAAAGACAGCCGGGCGCCCAGGGAAGGATACTGACAAATTGTCAGATCGAGCATCTTCAAATCTTCCCCTGGCTAACACTGGTAAGACGAAGGTGAGCTTGATGCTCTGTTCAGGATAGATCGGCTTAGGAGGGCGTAAACGGGGAGGGGGGTGAGTTTTACGCACCACTACCATGGTAGCAACGTTGAACACTGAGTACTGAATATTGAGGCCTGGGCGTGAGAACAAAGGCAAAATTGTGTCGATAGTAGTACTAATCACTCGTACTACAGCATACGGTGATGACTCGTTTAATCATCGTCTACCCAGTCTGGATCACTCCCTAGCTCATCTGATTCCAGCCCTTCCTCGATCTCACCAGCTATACTAATCTCATCGTCCCAGTCAAGCTCCTCCCGGTTTTTTAATGTGAGTTCATCCTCCTCAAGACCATTTCCCGAATCCACTACCTTCTCAGTGCCTAACCCACTGCTGTTCCGCAAGTTGGTGGCCACGGTTTCCGTGTTGCGGATAACTTTGATTTGAGTTCCACAGTAGTCGTTGGAGTGTGCGTAAGTGTGGCCTATCCCCTCACCCCAGTGATATCGGAGAAACATATCGCGATCAACAAATCTTCGGTCAACTTGAAGGTGAGCGAAGGTTTCATAAAGGTGGTAGCATCTCACCTATTCACATAGTATTCTCTCCAGTCATTGCCATCCCCGGCAATTTGTGACATTGCAGTTAGATCGGGATGGATATGACCCTTTTCAAATGCCGGGATCAGATGGCATCCTCGAAGCACATCAGCAGGGTCCACAAAACCGAACGCGTCGGGGTCTACCATCGGGAGAAAACGGAGAGTGTCCAATCTCAGGCCATCCTTGGCAGCCTTGGTCAACTCGAACCATCTTACCCACAGAAATTCCATTCGGCGTGCAAGGTAGTCTCCGGAGCCAGGTCCTACATAGATTATATTGGCATGGAATATTCCAAGAACCCTAGCATAGGAGAAGGGGTGTTCGGTTGATCTTGATAAAAACATCACGTCATTGTGGTTGGTGTTGGGATTGATTACGTCCTGTTTTCGTCGCACGTCGTATGTTGTGTAGTTGATTTGTAGCAGGTAGTGGCGGAAGATGCGGTTCCCCTTGAGAACCACGTGGTTCAGTTGATTGAGCAACTCGACACCATCTTCACGGTCAGCAGTTGATGAGTATGAAGTCTCGACACCCACTAGCACCCCGTGATCTGTCCTTGCACGAGGCAACAAGTGAGCCTTGAGTTTGAGTAAAAAATCCTGTGGGATGATTGGTATAGGTTGTCATCAACGAGCATAGTGCGAACCTTCATTGCGGGGTCATCACAATTCTTCTGTATGAGACCACTGACATCCTCGGCATTATTTTGGGACTGGCCAATGTGATGGTGGCTTTCCGGTGTGTTGGCGATGGGATCTCGAGATAAGGTTGCGAGTCCGAGACCGGCTGTCCTGGAGTAGATTCTGTGAATTCGTGTTTCTCGACGCTCTATCTGCATCAGCTGAGACACAAAAGCTTTCCGGCTAGTATGAGTGAATCTTTGCTTTCCAACCTTGTGTTCCAGCTCTGCCTAGTAAGGTCAACCGATCGCTTGATGTGAGTGTGCACAAAAACTCACTGTCTGCGTGGAATATGAATCTACAGTACCAAACAGACGGATCTGAGAGACGTAGTCCCCCAAAGCGTGCAGCTTGTATGTTTGTAAGTTTAATGTTTTCTGTCGGCGAACAGAAACCTGATGTTGTGCAGTTGAAGCGCCGGAAAGCTGTGTCCGAATTTGACGGCGGTTGCGGGCTTCGGCTTCCCTGCGTAGTTCTTTCGTTGCAAACAATGGACAGATTTCAGTGACAAAAGAACGCAGGTGATCACCCAGTGTTCGCGTTGCCTGCTCTAACATATCTAGCGTGCTATCGGTGTGAACCCGAAGCTTCGCGAAAGCGTGCCAATGGGCAAGTGAAGACAGCAGCAACTGAATGGTGGTATTGTAAGGCTCTGGGAACAGTCCTTCGAAAACTGGGATAGAACACTGGTAATGAGAATGTGGTCAGATGATGACAACTTCCTTCATCATGTTCCGTGAGAATTCCTCACAAGCAAGATATCTTCGTAGTCTCGAGCTGCCATTTGTTTCAGTTCAGAAGTGTTTCGGGAAAACCTTCTGATGGTATCTCGGCCAAAGACGGGAACCTGTCGATAACTTGATATATGTCAATACTCCACCGGCATGTCCTGAATACTTTTGAAGCCAAGTCGCTCACCGTCGGTCAAGTTCATCTATCTTGTTTGTTGGTAGACTCTCCAGCATCCTCAGTAAATGTATGAAGACCGCCTTCCAAACACCGAGTTCGAATTCATGTAGAATGTCGACGACAAGCATCAGAAAAAAATTGAAACCAGTATGGCTCAATCTATCTGAAAATGCGTTCTATAGCATATATGTTACCGGCATGGAAGCAGAAGGAAGATGTACCTGAACCGACTTACCGCTGTTGGAACTAAGGACTCTGGCTTCAAGAGATCTTCTATTGGTGCTGAATTGACTGCGTAGTTTCTTCGGTATATGAGATCTCTACAGTTTGAAACCTTCTCGCGGCGCTCTAGAGTGTCCACTCTAGCCAGACACAGCCTCTCTGTTGAATCTATTTCAGAACCCAAGAGGTCTACGCGATTCTTCAAGATCAAGCAGCGAGGACAAAGACATTTCCCGAGGTTTCGTACACATGCGATCAAAATTCTAGCACTCGTTAGCCCAACCAAAGTGACTATATAACAAGAAATTTACTTTTCAGGATAGTCCGCGGAATAGGTAAAAATCCTTGGATAGAAGCGGCGTGTAACTCCATCACAGCAAGTAATGACAATTCCATGTTCATAGGCGTGAACGAAGTCCTCATCCAGGATTGTCCTCCACTGTTCATGGAATAACTCGCGGTGACAATGAGTAAAGAATGCATCGCTCGGATGCTTCTCTCCCGTGTGTTCCATGGCAAAATCTTTGAAGTCGGCTGGAAGCTATTACAAATGAAATCGGTGTCAGGCTCTCGACACCCAATGTGCAGGAAACTCACCGACTGGAAGTATGCCACATGGGTGCATAAGTTGTTACGGGGTTGACTTCGAGAGTACTTGGATTCGTTTCCGAAAAACAGATACAATGGCCAAAGCTTGGCACTTCCAAAGGTGGAGAGCTGGGTTGAATCAGATGCGAACATAAGTCCGACCACTACTCGAGGCAGGTTGCAGTTGGGCTCTAGCGGTGAAGCCTGCAGTTCTCGGTGGGCCTTGAGGAAGGCATCGGAGGAGAATAGATCACCATAGACGCGGTTTTCTTGTTCCTTGTGAGGGGGTTGCCATCTAAGCTCGTACGGATCATGGTGGAATAGATTATGATGGGAAGGGTCGGAGATCTTTTCTTGGATAACAGAGACCAGACTCCGATGATAGAAGGTAGTATGGTAGTTCTTTGGTCCGGGATTTAGGCAGCGGCTGTGGAAAGGGACAGAAATAGAGACGGTGGTTTTGTGCCATTTCTTGTCCTCTCCATCCACATCTAACCACTCTTCTTCATCCTCCAAAGTTGTCCCCCCAAGCTCGCGATCGATCGCTTTCCAGTTTGTTGACTTCAAATCCTCTAGCTGAAAGGATTCATCACCAATGACCTCCAAGAGTTGCTTGAAGGTCTCTTTCGACTTCTGCACACCTTGATTCCAATACCACTTGCCTAATTGGAAGGACGTTTTGTTTGGGTATGGATGATATGGATTTGCGACATCGAGGGGGAAAGAGGGATTTGAAGGTGACTGCTGGATGGTACTCGGATTGTGTGGGTCGTGTAAGGACACAGGGGGCGCACTATATATGCGATAAAGGCCGAATCTATTGAGCTGTGTCTTGACCGTCTGGACAAGGGAGTTGTGCACTGATTGGATCCGAGTATGGATGGAATGTAGCAAGGGTGAAACCGGAGTTCCGGTGGGGATGGTACTGCTTGAGGGATTCCCCTGAGGTGGAAGCGGCATTGGTGGTTCGGGAAGCATATCCCTATACCTTACTGGTAATCGACGATTTAATCGTCGAGTCCGCCGACTTGAAAGCGGCTCATTATCGTCCTGTGGGTTGTCGAGGTCCAAGCTGTTTGTGCAACTGGAAAATGCTTACCAGTCGAAAATTTGTAGCATCCTGACTTGAACCACCACCCTCAGCGCTGGGAGAGTCGCTATCGACACCGGCATCTACGCGATTATTGATCATATGGGTTTCAGAATCACTGTGGTGAAGACCAGGAGTGGTACGGCGTTTCTTGCGCTGAAATATTTCTTTTGCTCTTTCCAAAGCATCAGCCAGGCGCTTTTTGCCCCTTCGACAGATCTTTTCATGTTTTGTGAGCGCCCCAGCATTCTGAAAATTGCGGCCGCATATGCATATGTTGGGGGATGAGATAGTAGAGTTCATTCAACCACAGAACTGTTGGTCAAAAACACATGAACATTGAGGCAAGTGAAAGATAGAACAATGGTCTCTGAAGTGAGTACAAGTGCCAGTGCGGACTCGGTGCGCAGAAGTACACAATTTATTGAACTTCTTGGTGTGAAACCAAGAAAAGTCGCACACTTTCATATTGACGTATACGAGTTGTTGCAGTAAAAGTTCCGAGTCCGAGTCCACTCAGGCTTAGCAAGAATTAGGTCCCTGGTGGCTTGTTGGGCACGCTAACGACGTGGCACGCCTCTGTGCCGCCTGCTGGCATCCAGCTCACTGATGGATAACATATAAAGTCAACCAAATCAATTATATTGTTGTATGGTAGCGTCGAGTACGTAGAAACGGTTTCTTGCTGGCTCCCCGATGTGTTTGCTGTCTGGTCACCGCTCGATGGTCCCTCATCTGAGGCGGAGACGACATCTGTCGTCGATTCCAGCAGCATGAAGATCAGTCGGGTGGGTGTAGAGAGCAAGGTAAATGGTTGTCACGAGGGGTCAAGAACGTACAAAGTCCGAGATATAGTCCATCTGGATCGTGAAGACGAAAAATAGCATGCATGTCGTCGAATAAGTGCCATACAGAGGATAAGGGATATCAAAATAAAGCCTGTCATGATCACGCAAGGCAAGAGAAAACTCACGAAGATCATCATCGTATATCGGCACAACTCAGCCACGTCTATCGACGAATTCCAGCGAGGCTGGATAATCATACTGTCAACCCAAACTTGAACACGGTGCAAGTAAAGAGCATGTTTGTTGCGAGACCGGGCAACGACTCGGATATTGGGGCTGATGGAGACTACGCTGGAGTTGAGCGTTGAGCGCTGGTTGATGGAACAGTGCCTATACTCACAAAGCGGGAGGGGGACGAGAGAGCTTGCTTCTGTCTGTGTGCGCAGAAGAATAAGATACACGCCTTCCCCTGCAATCACCGCACGGATGGTGTCAGTAAGCGTATCCGTTCCAAGTCTACTGCGAGCCTGAGTGAGGTCAAGAAGCAACTTAATGATAACCACAATGATCTGCTCTCTGAAGGTACCATATGCGCGACACCAATCTCTATTTTGGAAATGACTTGGGCAATTTCCAGTAGACGAGGGGCGCTGGTGTTCATGTCGATGATCTCACGACCGTGTTCGTCGATGGCGTGGGCCAAGGCTCGCTTCTTGTCTATTATGGTTTCGTATCACAGATGGACTGTTGGGCGATAAAGAAGCTGGCGCTGTAATCTTTGTGAGAGGTGGCACGGAAACAGCGACTGCAAAGAACACAGCTCTCATCGAGCTGCGGTCTCTAACGAGAGATGGTTAGATAGAATAGGTGAATACGAGAGCGGAAATACCCGCCGGTTCGTCTCGTCGATGGCGCCGCAGTGGATCAGCTTCTTATCAAAGCCGCCAACGCACCCCACGCATCCTTTCGATGCCCCTGCGAAAGCCCAGCAACCGTATCGCGACAACGTCGGAATCGTGCCCTCAAGTGGACAAGCTGGTTCTGCAGACGACGAGGAAGACGAAGGTGTGCGTACCCACTGGGAGGCCATCGGGCTTCATGTCGGCGGCAATTTCGTAGAGAGGTAAGAAGTCCTCGTTGGATCGTTTCCCTCGAGTCGACCTCGGCAGACTATGTCGCGACAGAAGTCTGGGTGTCCTGCCAGGAGCGTTGACTCGGAGGTGGGGATGTGAAAGCTGCCACATGATTCAAGTTGAGCAGCGTGTACTAGTAGTAGCAGCCCAACAAGATGGGAATGTCGAGGAGCTACTAGAGACTAGGAGTAATCGATAACTCACCAAGAGCATCACAAATCCCTCTGCAGACGGACCAGTCCCGCGAGCCACTCAGTTTTGTATGGGAAGATGGACACAAACAATGTCATCGTCCTCAACAGAGCACGTGATAGCGACGAGACCGCCAATCCGCGTGATCCTGTCCAACCCAGGACGACATGAGCGCCACCGACGCGCTGAGGATGGTAGCGGACTGTTCAAAAATGGTTTACCCCGATAAGCATATGGATAAGATATGCGTTTGAGAAACCTCACCACCAAGCATGCACAGGCACCGATCACGAACAACGGCGTAGTACTCTCAGGGAGATGGCTTCCCTCGACGTCATAGTGACCATCGTATCTTGCATTGTCCACTAGGAGGAAGGGTATACCGAGACATAGGACGCCAAGAAAAAGTTCAAAGAGTGTGCGAAGAATAGGTGTGTTCGTCGCGGGCTGTTGATACGAGACATCACGGGGCAACGGTTTGTAAGGTCGGAAGTTGACCTGGTGCCAATGTGCTGCAATGGTGATGAGATATCTCGTCTGATGACTTGTGCACGTAAGAGCATACGGGCTACCGTCCGTGTGTATGCCGGGGAGATCGGATGATTTGGGTCTGGATAGGACGCAGTCAGGCACGGATCGAGCTTAAACAAGCTTTGCCCTCACCATTGAGAAGCTTGAACAGCTCAATGCATTATTCCTAGCTAGAGGGCGACGGAGTGGGCAGATGTGGGTGTGCCAGGAGATGATTAGTGTACGATCAATGGAGTGCATCAACTGCATCCTTTCTCGCACCCTCTACGATCACCCGCGGGATGTGCGCCGGATGCATCTCGTGAACATCCAATATCTATATTCATCATCGAGTCCTATCGCATCCGCGTGAGCATCAAGACGTAAAAAAGTGTCACACTGGACTCACTGTCATTCTCCCCCGACGATATATAGTCGTCTGATGGTACGTCGCTGAGGACCCGACGATGGCGATGGTCCACCCAGGAGAGGACAGGTCCGTGAACCCCCTTCTGCTTCCGCTATTCCTTCTTTACGTTGCCTGCAGGACGAATCCACATCTCACAACCCTCGGGAACGTCTGCTGCCGCATTGATAGCATTTGAAACTTCGTCGAGTTTGGTCAAGCTGCGCAAGTTAAAATTCGTGATCGACTGTCTTCGTTGACGTAGCACTGAATCCCGTGAGGCAGCACATACTCGGTCCACCCGCGGGTGACATGGGTCGTGAAGTGGAACCGTACGTGTAATTGCACGCAGACCCATTGACATTGAACCGTGCGGGCTATGCAAACTATGGAACTAGCTGGCTCACGGGCAGGTTCGCAGAGTGGTACGACTGTACAATCTGGCTCGAGGCGGCATGAGAGGGGAAGTTGGTGATGATCGGTTGTCGAGGGCCGGGAGATCAAGAGTCGTGTTCCACCAAGATACAAGAAACCGCGAGTCCATGCGTAATGCCCCCGTATCGAATATGACCTACTCAGTGGGACGCGAGTAGTACGGCATACTATCACTAATGCTTCGGTCGACATGGCTGGGTGACGTTTAACGATGTGGACTAGAACGTCCCCATCAGTCTGAGTATGGACATTACAAAGATCGCGAAAACTTACTCCATGGCTATGACCTCATGCCTCGCGGGCAGAGGCACCTGCGGTTCAGTGGGAAGCATTGTATCGTCGCGCGGCGAGCGAGGATCTATGTCACTGCAAGGTCCTTAGAATTCACCTTCTTGAGAAGCGAGAATGCTCCACTCACTTAGGGACATGGACCGTTTCTGCCGAAGAAGTATCAACAACAGTTTGCGCTGGGACCACCGCTGGCCTCACGTCTTCGTACATGCTATCAAACAGAAACGCAGTTCGTCCAATCAGTGAAACTTCGCCGAAGCTGCGAGTGAAACTCACGCGAGACTCGTGTTGCTCCAAGTCTTGGTGACGCCGGCCAACTCCGTCTGGCGCGCCTGAAGGACACTACTGGGGTTCTGGCTGACAGTTCGGCTTTGATCTTGGGATGGCATGACTCGTGAGGAAGCCACAGAGGAATCTCGAAGGCGCAAAGATGTCTTGGACGCCTTCATCGCCAACACGCGACCTCGACCCGCTTCCGACCCACTTTCGGAACCTATGACACCACAGTGATCCGCCCAAACATTGGTATCCGGTTCACTTCCAATTCTAACCGGTATTGTCGAACGCGGTAGTAGCTAGCACTGCCGGCGTGATGGCCACAGAGGGAGGTGCGGAGGAAGGAAGCAAGGCTGGGGGTGAGGGCGTGGCAGATTTGGAAGGACGGCGAGACGACGGCCCAGGAGGTGCTGCTGCTGCCTGTGGAGCCGAGATATCCTCGGGTTCGTCAGTGAGGACTGTTGCAGTTTCCGGTTTCGACGTGTTTCGTCCATCGAAGATGCCTGCCGGTGGGGTCTGGGTAGTCGGTGGAGCCATGGTGGCAGGGACAGAATCTGAGGTTGATGGCGTCCCTGGGGCTGATCGGGGAGGAGTAGGACCTTGCGATGACACAGTACCCTCCCTGCGCACTTTATTTGCGAGAGGGGATGGACCCTTGGGTGCAGCGGGTTGTGGCTTAGCAGCTAACGCAGCAGCCTCACATGCAGGTGATTCTGGAATAGGACTGGGTGCGCTCGAGACGGTGGCGGGTACTGCGGGAGGCGTTGTGTCGATTTTGTCAAGAGAAGTAGTAGAGCCTTCCCGGTCGAGTTTACCAGTAATAGACCCAGTAATGGACGCGGTATCAGAGTCTTGAGGGGAGGTGTAGCCGAACTTCCACGATTAGGAAAACCTGGAATGCTGAACGCAGTGGATGACCGTCATATTGCCCCTCCGACACGCGAGCGGAAGGTTGACTTTCTTTGAGGAGTGGGAGGAGACACCATGGATGTGAATAGAGCAGAAAATCGGGGAAAAGAATGAAATCAGGGAATAAGAAAATAAGAATGGTTTGAGGTAAACGAAACAGCTGTTGAACAAACCGGGAGTGCAAAGAAGGTCGCAGCGAAGAGGCCGACAACGGCGTTCACCTATATAATACGTGTAAGACATGCATGGCGTTTTCGATGAGGTAGGCCATGTGCAAGACAGGAGGCACTTGGTCGATACGCAGGCTGCATTCGGCGATGTCATGAGATGATGCGCACCGCAGAGGGCTGATAATCGCGTAGTGAGAAGAAGTGAGGCAAACACGTGTTAGAACACAATTGCAATGCATCCAGCAAGGCAGGCGCGCACCTACACCTTGACGGCAAGGTTATCCTGTGCAGGTTGAACGTTGATGCGGCCCGGGAAAGAAATGCAGTCTTGATAACAATAGTTGGTCGACCGGAACAAGTTCGAGTCGATGACTGAGCTCCATTCGCAAGTACGAATCCCACGTTCTTCGCCTTGGGAACTTCGCGGAGATTACACGCCCATAGCCATGTCTGTAAATAGAAAGGACCATTCCAGGCGAGAAAGAACGCACTCAGGCTGACACCAGACTGAGTTTGCTAAGACGGCGATGCCACGCTGATATTACGCACCTCAATGGAAGGTCGTATGAGAAATGCTAGGACAGCGCTTGACCCGAAACGCATCCCGAACTCCGAGTCAAAGTGTCAAACCTCATCGATGCATCGGCCTCCACACTGGCATCTGAACAGATATGTGAACAGGCATGGACGTGGATCGTCAATGAAGTACACGAACAGATTTTTCAGCCCAATCGCTTCCATACTCGTTCAAGTACTTTTGCCGTTCCTCAACGATTGGACGAAGATGCGTTGCACCTCACCTCGTGCTCTTCGGGACATTCATTATGAAACGGGCAGCTAGGCTGTCAAAAAGCTGAGGGTATCTCCCTGGACACGGAATTATTAGGGACGCACGGTTTCAAAAATTCGAGGAAGAACCCGATCACAAGTGAGCCTGTACTAATGAGTCATCAACAGTATGTTGAATGTTGAGATCGATAAAATCGGGGTTACGACCTACAATGGGGGTCAAAAAGTGCAAGACAAACTCGAATTCTCACAAACTAGAAGACCAACGAATGTTCTACATATCGGTAGCCTTGGACACGATCTGCTGGACAGTGTTCAACGCGCCGGGCACCACCTTCCATTCTGTGTCATTGGTATGAACGAACTGTCGTTTTGAGAAGGAATTGTGTCACCTTGGTCTTTCAGATCCAGAATCTCGTCGATGGCGATGACAATTTCATCACGTAATAGAAGGTTCCAATATTCCGAGTCATTGAAGACGCTGTCTTCATTAATCTTAGCGCCACTGCCTCGCACAGCAAATACCCGCAGCACCATTTCGGGCCGTTTTGTGAACGCGTATGCGAAGAACGACTGGATTTTGAACTATCTGTTTCGCGCAACCAGTGGACTGGTGTCACAGTCTGACGGTTTACGTACTTAACATAAGCCGGTTGAACGCCAGCCTGAGGGCGAATCATGATATGTACTAGTACCTAGCTTTCATATCACATGCATTGCAGCGGCGAGGTCCAGAGGATGGCATTCTTTTGACACAAACCATGGCAACTTCAAGTTCAAGTTCGAAACAGAATTGTTACTTATTAGACAGAAAGACAAAAGACAAATACTAAAACTGAGGGATAGGATTGCTACACATCTAATTATTGTTTACATGGAGGATACATCCAATCTCATCCAAGCTGAAACCCGTGTCTTGCCCTGCTGAAGGATTGTTGCTCCTTCAGGTTTTGTGAACACAAGCTTACCGCGAGGATGCACCTGCCGGCCTGTCCTGGGGTCGAGTCCACATTTCTGGTAGCGGCACTCATAGGTATACGAATTGTTGGTATCCATCGTACGGCTCCACTGTTGAGGGGTGCCGCAAAACGAGCATTGGAGAGGTAGAATATTACCCCATGGTCGGAAATCTCTGTGGGACCATACATATCTCGTGATCTTGAGGCGATCGGTTGCCCGGGTGAACAAATAAACACCGGAATGCTGCCCAAGTTTATTTGAATGACCGAGAGCGTGAGGAACTGCAGATTCTATAGCATGCTGCTCGATGAACACGCCTTCGATGAGAAAGACCACGAACGGCCAGCATGCGCTGGGATGCAAGCGGACCGCATCAAACGCGATGGTAGATGAGAAACCAAATCTCAGTGTACAAGGAAGAAGGGATCGTTAGACTAGACTGTAGTGGAGTATTTGTGCGAGACTTACTGTGTGATAGCATCACAAAAATCTTTGCGGCTCGAACTTTTGTTGATGATAGCACCACATGCGAATACGATGAACATCGCTTTCGAGGTAATCTTCTCAAATGGCGTCAACAAAACCTCAAGGACGGAGTCGACAGAGGACGAAACTTCGGTCTTCTTTTGACGCGAGATCCCGAGCGTCAAGTCGCCACGTTCCTCTTCGCTATGCGCCGTGAGGGTGATCAGAATGTTGTGATCATGGATATCACCGAGTTCGTTGAGCGTCCGTGCAGCACTGAGTTCGTATTGCTTTCGCGTAGCCACAGTCGTGAGATTGAACGCGAGGTCCTTCACAATCAACTGACCAGAATGAGTAAAGTATGGCTGAAGGAAATGTTGTAACATAAGAACAGGGCCGTCAGGGGGTAAGGTGTGGACGCGTAGGTGGATGACAACGGTGTTGCGGGAGCTGATTCCTGATCGGATCGGGAGCTGGAAGCTACCTGGGATGGTCAGGAAGGTGGGTAGGATTGGAGTGCTGTCACGATAAAAGCCCTGTTTAGAGATTGAAACGTTAGTCAATCTTTTGACGAGACGACAACCGAAACCCACCAGGTATGGCGTAACTCCACCACTCCGGACGTTGTCCTTCCAGTGGCACGAGACACATAGGAACGTGGTGTCGTTGTCGAGAATAAGACTAAGATATTTGCCTGGAATTTCAAGGCAGTGGCGACAAGCAGCGCGTGGGCAACTGTCGCAATTGAACAGCTCCCCACCGTCACCACACATGTGACAAAACTTTGTAACATATATCAGCATTCTGACATTACAATGTGATAGAATAGGCTCACATCGTTGTTTGTATGGCTACTCCGTTTCAGTGGTGCGGCCTGCATCGCCGCCAAACACACTCGATCAGGTACACCTGGTATTCCTGATAAACCCAGAGACTGAGGCACGGTGGTAGGTCGTCCATGCTGTGGGGAAGTGGCAAACTGGCAGTGGCAGTTTGGCGTTTTAGAGAGGAGCGTCACGGTAAAGTAGAATGAATGACTCACATCATTGTTTCCAAGTTCATTCCCATCCAGCAATGGAGTGAGTATCGCCCCAAAATGTGCACCATCAGGTGTATCCAATGTAGCTGGTACACCGCGAGATTTAGGCTGAACTGTGACAAGTCGTCGATGCTGTACTAGGGCGGTGGCTGCAGCGGCTTGACATTTAGGTACCCGCTTAATCGTAAGACGCGGGGCTTCTATTCCGGTTGTTTTCGTTGCCGTTTGCTTGGTCCGTGCCATGCTGAATCTGT
This sequence comes from Harrya chromipes, assembly GCA_038091155.1. NCBI lineage: Eukaryota > Fungi > Basidiomycota > Agaricomycetes > Boletales > Boletaceae > Harrya > Harrya chromipes. Next base: position 27,089 of record JBBPNX010000160.1, read on the forward strand.
CTGACAGAGTGAAAGTAGAAGCAAGGCAGGGATTTTCAAGTTCCAACCAAAAGTCGAAATCCGAGTCAAGCAACAAGCACATGCACGGTCACGTGCGGGGGCGTGACACGTTCAACGTTCAACTTCCTGGTTCCAGCTTCAAGCCTTGACTCGGAAGCTGTCTGCCGCATCATGGTGGATGCTTGTCCATTGCCAACTCCCCATGTATGTTTTGCACTGCTTCGAGTGTGGTGGGTGCTGGTCCATTTCCAGCTCCCCATACTTGTCACGCACTGTTCTGTTGCCGTATCATGGTGGGTGCTGGTCCATTGCTGTTACGATTTTCAAACTTTTTACCTAACTTAACCCTTAAAACTTAAACCTTATCCTACACTAGGGTTAGGGTTCTCCTTTTAGATACTGGCCTAGACTTAGCCAGATCGTTCTAGATACCAGTTACCTTTCCTTCCCGATTAACCGGATCGTTCCCACACTACGTCATAGATAACACCTCATTGTTCACACGTGCTGATAAGCACCTTTTACGCCATTGGATGGCTATCTTTGCTATCTCATTAGTCATGCTTAGTCATAGGTAGCACAACAGTATAAGTACCTGCCTGTACTTTCTGTCTTTCCTCAGTCGTATTCATTTGGTTCTTGGGTTATCCCAGCCGGACATCAAGGACTACCTTCTCCCTATTCTCACCTCTTCTCCTTTCTGTTTGTGCGGATCGTAGCGTGATCCCTGAGGCATCTTGTTGTTGTGTGTTTTGACTCGCCGGTCATAACACTTCTCTTCTTTCGCCATATCGGGAAACCGATGAACATGGTCCAAATTTCCACAAGCCACCTCCGGAAATCATAGGATCAGAAGAAGAATACGAAGTCGAGTCCATTTTGGGACATCGGGGCTCCGCCGGAAAACGCCAATTCCTAGTTAAGTGGATCGGGTACCTGTCTTCTGAAAACACATGGGAGTCCGCTCCCAATCTGGCACATGTGCCACACCTTCTCCACGCCTATAAATTAGGAAGGCCTTCTGTGTTTCAGACGGTTAACTCCCCTTGACATGCCTTCCCGCACACCATCCCCCTCTCTCGAAATCCCTCTTAACGAGTTCTTGTCTTCAACTTCGCCCATTCCTCTTATTCCTTCTCGTCTACCTTACCGTGCCCGCCGCACCCTCTATGCCTCAATCCTCGCCTCCCCGTCGCTTACTCTCTCGCTTGAGCATCAACCCATATTCAGCAGCAACGAGACCCTCATTGAGGGAACCCGCATCTACCACACCGCCTGTACGCTACAGGAACTCTACTCGTGCACGCCAATCGTCCACCCGGAGGACTGGGCAGGAGCATTCCAACAGACGCTCCGAGACCTCCAGAGCCAGTGCCTCGACCTCCTATGGCACGAGGGCTTCTCCCTCACCCTCCCACACCTCCCATCGGACGATTTACAACCCATCCTCCACACTGTTCTCGTTGCGCTCTTGCCCGCTGAGAGACGCGCCTACCTTCCCGCCCCAGCACCCATCATCACTACCCCCGCTACTGCACCACCCGCGCCCCTCAAACATGGCGGATCACATGTCCCGGTTAGTAGACCAGTACCTGTCAGACCTGACCCTGTCACCCCCGCTCCCGCCACTATCCCCACCGCCCCCTTACGACCCCGCCAGCGTAGGGGCATCACTATCGCTCTTGCGCTGCCTGGGCCCGCTCACAGGAGACCCACTCCCGGACCATCCGTGGTGGGAGACACCGTCGTCGACGCAATCGTCGAGCTCCTCCAAGGACTCCCCGTTGACAGCGATGCCCCCACCCCACCTGCTACTCCCATTGCAGTGGTCTCCTCCTCAGACTCAGACACCGCCCCTCCTCCCTACCAACGACCATGCCGCCCCCATCTCATCCGATGCTTCAACTGTAGGCAGATCAGACACTTTCGACCCCACTGCCCCTCCTACCAATGCCCGTTCTGTCGAGTACTCGCTCCAGGACATAATCAACGAGACTGTCCTAGTCTCCCGGACCGGAACACCCTCTCCGACTGGGGCGATGATAACGACGTCGTTTACAATGAGGGAGACGCCCATGGGTTTTGATGTATCGCAGGTGCTCAACTCTACCGACGAGGGAGCTAATGTTACAGATTTCCCCATAGACGATTGGCTATCAGCGACGCCTCTCGAAGGCGACGGCAATGGCACTTTTTCTTTTTCCTTTACCCCTTACGATACCCCTTTACGTGACGGCTTTCCCGTCTTAGACTCTTACTTTACGTGGCCCGATGTGGACCACTCCATACCTTCTTTGATGACGGGTGGCTGGTTCGAGAGCAATCCTGATCAGTGGCTCTGATTCCAGAAGCGGCTCTCCACTTCTCTTTATGGGTACCGCGGATTCTTTCCTTCCGCTCCGCGGATCTCCACATTACCTCTTATGTATGTTCCCCAGTTTGAATGCGGCTCTCCACTTTCCTCTTTCGGATGACTCCTTCGGGACATCCTGTATTCGTAGTGCGGTCTTCCGCATGGACCCCCGCTTCTCCTTCTGGATGCTTTCCATATCCAGATAGATTCCTCTTATATCCACGACCCCTTTACGTATATAAGGGGCTTCTTCCCCTCCTATGTCTCTTAGCTAGTTCTGCGCAATTCAGCGTACTTCTAAGACTCCACTCGGTGTGAGACTTCTCCCTAACGGTCAAAGACCCTCAGCATCGCGGATCAAGGCCCTCTTCCTAATGGACGTCGCCGCCTTTGGATCCAATTCTCTCTTGCTAGCCTAAGGCGTGGGTGAGACATCGCTGCCTGACAGCTAAGCCACTTCACGTCTAGTGATTGTACGCTCTCGCGTAATAGTGAGTCATCGCCACCGCGGAACCTGAGAACCCTCAACCCTTCGTCCTCACAAGTCTCATACTCAGTCCTGAGTCCACGGTAGCCTGCTTACGCAGCAACCGTAACACCCACCGAGACGTGCAACACCTTACCCCCATCCCCCGCCACCACCAACAAGTCACTTCGATCGGGACAGCAGCCCAGCATTGGAGGACAACCTCCCCGAATTGCGCAACCCGACGCACCCCATCCCCCTTCACTTGACTCATTGGGAAGAACTCTCACGGACCAGATCATTGGAATGTTCCTCCGCCCGACCAGATCGGGACACAATGCTCCCTTGGCGACATCAAGTTCGAGGGAGACCCTGACCTCTAGTACCGGAGGGACCACTTCAACCCTCCCCGAGCGGGTTCGTCCCCCAAATCCAATACCAGGAACATGCCGAAGTCCGCCCACTAGGCGACCATTTCCTCGGGGTCGCTGCTTCTCCTGTGGGGATGACTCCCACTACTGCCCCCATTGTCCCCAATATACCTGCCCAACCCAATCCTCTGTACCCCACAGCGGATTCTGATTCAAGCAACGGATGGGGCATTGGATGCGGGTATGACCCCACCGACCACTGGGACCACTATGACAGCGACGGAGGAAGATCTTGTTGAGTCAGAGTCTCAACGCAACGAGGGGGGTAATGTTACAAATTTCCACTCTTCCGACTCAAGTCTCTACTCAGCCTTCGTCTACCTTGACAATATTGTCCCTTTGGAACTCCCTGGACCCCTATTCTCATACGGACCCTACGGAACTCCCCACTCCCCTTCTGTGTACAATGGGTGGACATACCCGACAGACTAGATCCATTCCCCGATTTGTAATCGGAACACTGTGTTTCTTATATGTTAACCCCTTAAGACTCTTTCTCTTTCTGTCTCTTCGCTCTCCCGATTCCCGATTACCTTGTATACTTAGCGGGACTCCGTCCCTATCTTCAGACTTCTCCCGAGATCTCTATCTCACCTTTTAGATCCATCTCCCAAATGGACGCTCTGACTCCTCGTCATCCTTTCGTATGACTCGTGCCCCCTATCGTCCCCAGTATAAAGACACAGTGCATGTACAGTAGTCCCCTAGCTAGTTCTACGCAATACCAGCGTGGTTACCCTGCTCTCCCACCGAACAGACTCCCTGTTCGAGTCCTCAGACGTCTGACTCCATCCAGAACCTCTGGTTCGTTCGGATTACCATATTGGGAATACCGCTACAACTTTCAGTATACTCAAACCGTGATCGAAGGACTTCCTGACCTTCTCGAACCTCGAAAACCCCTGACGCCCCGCTGAGCGTAACACAATCTGGCTTCGACGACTCATCGGCGAGATGTTTCAACCCCTCATGTGCGCAACGACTCTCTACAGCGACAACCAATCGGCTATTGCGTTAACACGTGACGGTAGTTATCACGCACGCACGAAACATATTGACATTCGTTAGCATTTTATTCATCTCAGTGTCGAAAATGGTTCTATTTCTTTTCTCTATTGTCCTTCGACGAACATGATTGCGGATACTCTTACTAAAGCACTACCTAGCATTAAAGCTAAGCATTTCGCGCATGAACTAGGATTACACCCGTCCGTTTGAGGAGGGAGTGTTGCATTAATATTCTTCGTACTATACTGTAGTCAAACGGACTCACTCAGACATTACCGGATTACTTAATCACGGGTAGATAAGCTTCATTTCGACGTGCCTCTACCTCAGTCACCGACTCCGTCATGTACTGAGGTAAGATCGGTCTATTCATGCTTCGTACTTCTTACTTACATTCTGTAGTATATTCCTACAGGTGTGCAATACAATAGTCACCGACTCTGTCGTGTACTGAGTATATTCCTACAACGATTGACCTAGTTTCGTGTAGTCTTGTATGTACAATGTGTAGATGACTCAGTATGTTCTATGTAGCATTGATTCACGTTCGTCACAACTTATCAATGGGTTAATGGATTGAGTCTGATCAGATCATGTGATAACATCTTATCGAAGGATAAGTCTAATCTGACTGGAGCCTTTACTCGCTAACTGCATCATTACGAGAGTTGGGGCTCTGGGTTTATGATACATATGCCGCCGTAATAGGTCTCAGACAAGGCATTTGGTAGCCGACGGTTTTGAGGTCATGACAGGTATATACCTTCTCTCAGTTCTCAGATGGCCTAGTACGGTACACGTCAAGCAGTTGTCGTCGCACACCATTTGTAAACCTAATATCTGAGGAGGGTCCTACCCCCCTCTGTAAGCCTTGCTGCTCCTTAGGGCAGGATTTTCCGTGCTGACCCCCAGCTCTGTTGGTTCGCAGCTGGTTCGCGACCAGGGCCCCAGTGGGAATGACGAATTTTCCGATCGTCGTGGTTCAGCCATCAATGCGTCACGAGTGTAGTCAAACGTCAAGGCTTTGAATCAAAGACAACAAAAGTTCCAAGGACAATAGACTCAGGATGTGCCAGTACAATACCACAGAGTTTCACTTAGGAAAATCAAACTACTTATTCTCGGAATTGGAAAAACCATTCTTTCGGTTATATTTGGAAGTGGCAAATGGTCTCAAAGTTCTGTATGTGTTTGCTGATTTACGGAGAATAATTCGCTGACGGCCATAGTAGTGCCATACAAAGCTGAAGTCACTTGTGAAGAAAGTCAGGTGGAGTAACGGAATTCGTGTGAGACGAGCAAACTGACTGGTTAACTGGAAGATGACGGGACCGAAATGTAGGGGGAGCTCGGCGATCTCGCCGAGGTCGGAAAACGCAATGCCGGTGAGTAATGGGAGTTCTACGAGCTTGCTCAATGGCGATACCGAGTGACCCGGGTGAGACACGTACTTTCATCTTGGGCATTGCTAACGACTCGGACGAGATTGATATCAACAATCGCAGACCGTAGCTGCCACGCATCATAGGCAGCAGCAGTGGCATCCCTGTGAAGCAGGCAAACTGAGGAGGTGGGTCATACAGAACACGTCGACACACCATGCCATAATTAAATAGCGGCCAGTTACGACCGTTGCAGATATGGGCGCAGTAAAGTAAACATCTATAGTAGCGGGGAAAGCCTGGCAAACTTGAAGTGGTACTGTGGTCACGAGTGCAAGCAAGGAAATGAAATACCTTGGGGATGATCATGGTAAAAATTGAGAAGTTGAAGCGGGTTTGCAGGTGCTGAAAAGTATGAAAGGGAGACGTACGTATTTGTAGTTCGCCGGAGTGTGAAGGATGGATGATGATCAATGATTTGTGAGTTCAAGGCTACACGAGTGAAACAGACTGTCACTGTGCCCATCAAGTTGAAACCATTGGTTGAAAACGGGATGCTGCAGTTCACAAGATCTTGCACGGATACTAGGAGATAGTACCACGGATCCGACGAGAGTCAGATCTCGTCCATGGATCTCATGCCATGAGGATCCCAGTCTAAATAACGAGGTTTGTTTTTCGCATCATCACTTCGCCGAATCGTTGCAACCCTAAATCTGCAATTTGCGTGACAAAGCGCAGTCGTCCGGCTTTCTGTTGAAGTTCATGCACATCAGAATTTGCGGCAGGGAGAACGCGCAAATCTTAATTAGTTCATGTTTTCAACTTTATAAGGTCTTATCTCTAAGATATGGAAAGCCGGACACTCGCGCCACCTTTTTCGATTACATAACAACTTCTTTTTGGATCAACTTCCCCCACCTATATGTATACTACGTTTAGTAAACGTCGGTGCAGGACACCGGACACCAATTGGGTAAATACTCACCAACAGAGTGTCGACATAACCTGACTCCAGATTTAGCAAGCACCGCCACGATACTCGCAATCCCCAGCGCTATAATAATTATGCGTCACGGTTGCATCCTACAGTTTGACTACCCCTGGTTTCGTTATCTCCTCAGGCTGTCACACAGCATCCAACATCTCCGTCCTATGCATGATTTTGACAGCCAAATTAACGTCCGCCACGATCTCGGCATCTTAGTGCCAACTGTGACTGCTCCCGCTTGCAGGGGTATGCGGATGACAGAGAACTTTCTATGAGGCACAAGGGGTGGAAGTGTGACGGTACGTGCACATGAAACGAGATCGGAAACGTAGAACTCTCCTCATGTTTGTCTGGATTTAGCTACTGTTGTACTTGTCACTAGTGAC
>JBBPNX010000161.1:0-34066 GCA_038091155.1 Harrya chromipes
GTCCATGCGGAAGACCGCACTACGAATACAGGATGTCCCGAAGGAGTCATCCGAAAGAGGAAAGCGGAGAGCCGCGTACGAAATAGGAAACATACGTGAAAGGTAAAGTGGAGATCCGCGGAGCGGAAGGAAGGAATCCGCGGTACTCATAAGGAGAAGCGGAGAGCCGCTTCTGGAATCAGAGCCACTGATCAGGATTGCTCTCAAACCAGCCACCCGTCATCGAAGAGGGAATGGAATGATCTACGTCGGGCCAAGTAAAGTAAGAGTCCAAGACGGGGAAGCCATCGCGTAAAGGGGTCTCGTAAGGTGCAAAAGAAAAAGAAAACGTGCCATTGCCGTCGCCTTCAAGAGGCGTCGCCGATAGCCAATCGTCTATGGGAAATCCCGTAACAGAAAGATGGACTCACTCAAAACGACATTGACGTGCAAAGGAGCTCGGCATGGGAGAACCCAATAACTCGTTCCTAAAACTCATCTCCCCATTCAATAAAGCTAACTCTTCCCTCATGGTCTGGTTACACACAGAACACATCACACTCAACAAACACCTCCACCGCATAGGCAAAGCAGAATCCCCCAATTGCCCGTTCTGTGACAACGAAACGAACGCAAAACCTGAAACGATCAACCACATCCTCTTCCAATGCCCAAATTACGCGTGTGAACGCCATACCATCCGTAACACACTCGGAAAGAGTGCCCGCAGTTTGCCATTCCTTCTCACTACTCCCTGCGCACTAGGCCTGCTAATCAAATTTATAAAAGATACCGAAAGACTGCAAAGCACTTTCGCTAACACATAACAAAGTCCTATACTACCAAGTCTACGAGGGATCGGCAGGCCCGGATGGGGCAGGATCAGGCAGAGAAGGAGTAGACGTGCGAGAGAAGCAGGATCATCCCAAACAGCAGTCGCCCACAAAATGCGACGACCATCCATCAACTTTCTACTCACGCTCCAACTCCTCCACTCATACTTGGCCTCCATCAACTCTCCCAACCGTACGACTGGCCTCCGGCCAAAGTACCTCGCCCCACCTATCAACTCGCACACCAAACCACTCACTCTCGCACTATCACCACGCCACTGCGACTTAGAAATCCTAGGCGTCTAAAACGGCCGGCGGGAACGGCGGACCAGTGGGAAACTCACACTGGGACATTCGCAAGGACAGAGAAGCGGAGGGGACAGGGGTCCCCTATGGCTCGTTTACTGTCCTACATAGAGTCTACGATACTCCACATTGGACAAAAATTGATTCAAAAAAAAAAAAAAAAAAAAAAAAAAAGGCTCGCACCCTCTTCAGTGTTGGATCTGCTTCACTCAGGCTGAGCACGCAGAGAAGGCCTTTACCCCGCCCCACATTTCCCATATGTTCTTGGTAAGCAGGCGGCTGGCGTGATCGTTGGTTTACCCACAGATCCGGCCACCCCCAACAATCCCGATTGCCAGAAACGTGGGTACAAGCATGGAGCCCGTGCTACCTTGGTACGTCGATTCTCGTAGCCCCTGTCGTTGCGGATCTGATTGGAATCGCCCCGATCACTCAGAGTTCATCGAATGCACATGCAGAATACGTCTCTGTTCCATGGAAATCCGTGTCTCCGGTTCCGGACTCTATCTCGACTCGTACGGCGGTTGCGGTATTCCTTCGGGGTCTTACCACCACCACCTTCATGGAGGAAGCGTATAACGTCCAGCGGGGTGATATCGTTCTGATCCATACCGTCGCGGGCGGTTTGGGTCTTCTGTTTAGCCAGTACGCCAAATCGCGCGGTGCGACCGTTATCGGGACGACCTCCACCGAGGAAAAAGCGGCGCTTGCCAAACAGAATGGAACGGACCACGTCATCATCTACAAGAAAGAAAACACGGTGGAGAGAGTTTTGGAGATCACGAACGGAGTGTCTTCGATGGCGTCGGCAAAGACACGTGGGTCTCGCCGTGGGGTGAACTAGCACTATCCACATATGATATCGACTTTGGACTTGCTAGTAGCCACAAGTAAATGGTGAAGTGGATACCTCGGTGAAGATCCAAGCTTCGATCATAAGCCGGCGGAACAGCAAGCTGCGGTGGACGCTGTACGGGAAAAGAGCACTGAACGATGCGGCGGCGTTCCAGATGTACGTACGTGTTCAATTGCTAGTTTCAGAGTTTCCTTGGCTAGATCTTGAGTAGCCTATTTCCACTTCCACCAGGAACAAAGTCGCGTCGCGGGAGATCTCACTCGGTTGGAACTTGAGGCATTCTTGTCATCAATGTTCCGTCGTGAGGCCTATATGAGGAACCCGTAGGATGCGCGCGGTCGATGGTAGCCTTTGCTTCTGAGACTCTCAACAGCCAAGCGAAGCTTTCCCAAGCCGGATGTTCCCCCTCCCAATTGTCCGTGCCATTAATTCCACCTGTGAACCCACTCGCTGAACAGGGTGTCAATTTCCTGGATATTTTCCCTATTTCCGCGTTCCAGGAGCCGGCGGTGATACGACTTCAAAAGCGTCACTGCAGTCTACCGAGGAATGGATTTGCACCCGAGGTTCTCACAGTGGCGGGCAACATAACGACAGTCATGCCACATGGGTCATCTACCAACCAGAGCAACGATAACCAACTCGTAAGCACCTAGGAACACAGCACCACCGGCGGATAACCAAAACGTCCGTGGCAAGACACCGGCAAACAGTGCCCTCGGTCCCTCGGTAGCATAAATTCTCAGAAAGCGGCTCAAGAGTGAGGGCATTTTTGATGTGGGGTCCTGGATATTCCGTCACCAATTTGCTTGAAAACAAAAGGGAACAAGGGGGACACACATACCCGCATATCTAACATCACTCGCGTCTTTAGAACGTCGAGGGGTGTTGTCAGTGCGGCTGCAACACCACCCGCAACACTCCCGCATACTGCGGCCTCCGACGGATGCAGTCGCCGCGTGCCCAGAGCGAGGGAGAGTCGGTACTTCAGGAATTCATACAGGGGAAATTGGAACGAAGTAAATGGGATCTGTGTCAAGAGGATAAGGAACGATCCGGAAATAGCTGAGACAAGTACTGCATACTTCACGCATGATCGTTATCCCAAATCCGCGGTAGAAACCCTTTAAACCGTTTTGCTTCAAAATCATCCTTGCAGCGGTGAGAGACGTAGCAGCAGACCCATAAGATGACGTCTGTGTACGCGTTTTTATCACTTCGGTTGGGACACGGACTAGACACGCTACCTAAAGCATTCAGTACTCAGTGTCCAAAACATGGAAATGACGCTGGACGCGTACAATTTCACCAATAGATGCGGAGATCATGTGGTTGAGTGGGGTTAGCTGCCCATGCAGAGGCAAAGATTGCTTTGATAGTTCGTACGTCGAGAAGAACATTGCCGCTGTTCCCCGGTCATAAAGAGTCACAGTGTCTGACATCGCGAGGTGCTACTCACCTCCCGGCGCGCTTCCCACACCAACACTCCCAATACCCTTGTAGATTCCTCTGAAGCCACCAGCCTTCACAAATCCTTGGGGAGACTGCAAACGCGTCTTGATAGTGTCTATCGGGAAGAAAAGCAAATCCACAGATGTGCCTGCCGCACCTCCAGCCTACGTGGTAAGGAGAGTTGGAAGTGTTCATGGGGTGTTTCGGAAAAAAAAGGAAGTAGGCGGCGCACGATGAGGGACTGAACGAATGTTGGCTTGCGTTCACACTCCATTTCGCCCGACACTGGACAGAACGGAAGACTGATATGGGTTTGTGAGGAGGAGACTTTTGAGTGGGCCTGGGTAACCATTTATGGAACTCTAGCACCGTGATCATATCGGCTTCCACTTCTAGAAGTTCTACCAAGTAAACAGTCTTTGCAAGAACTTATGGACGATACGCTCGAAACTCCACGTCCACGAACGGGACTAATTCAAGAAGGAGATGACCAATCATCCGGGGATGAGGATGCAGGACTAGACTGGACGAAACTTCCGTGAGTATTGCCTAGTGATCGAGTCGTGCACAGATGATGGATGTTCAGACAGGAAGCTCGGAGCTGCTGCACGACCCATATTACCAAAACGTGGCGAAAAGGACTTTGAGCCTGCCCCGGGAGGGGGATCAGGACTACAGCTTCATGTCCTGGATCGCTCACGGGATGCTATGTTCGATGCACTTCGTGCCAATCGAACTATTTCCAGGTTGGTCGAAAGTTTCTACTGTTCGAATCGTCAAGTAGGAGCATTCAATTCTAACTGTTATATAGCAAAACAGTGAGCTATGGTATCTGGTACCCTTCGGTTGGTCGCGTGCACGTAACAACGGCGCGTGGTATTCACTTTTCGACAATGGGCCACTCCGTTTCTCGGTCCGCGCAAGATGGAGACACAGACAAGGAGACGAGAGGCCCATTATCCAAACTTCCCAAACGACTCGAACTTCTTCCTGAAGAAGCCTTGTATCTCATTGAACGCGGTGCTCTGTTTTGTTACAAATCGGTTTCTGGAACGCAAGTCGTAGATTCGCTTAGTCCTGAAACGCAGAGTCCAGGGGCGCCTATGTCAGTTCAGCAAGCTTTCGCCGAAATGATTGGACGTGAGGAAATGACTCTGGAACGCTACCAGGCAAGTCCTAAGTTCGCACTCTAGCGCTAACACTTGCTGATCCTCTATTGCAACTACGCTTAGGTGTACGCGTACTTGAAGCGCCTGGGGTTTATTTTGATGCGCGCCCAATCCTCGACGCCCGAGTACCCTTCCGTACCACTGGTTTCACTCCCAGTCACGCAACCGCGTACCATAACACGGTGGTTTATAGATCTCTTCTCACGCTTCATGTCAAGCGTCACCAGCGTCGTCCGAGTGTTTCACAGGATCGACTGGTGGAGGCGATTACAACTCCACCGACAGAAAACGACGCGTACGTTTTTCCCCCTTTCATCTGCAACTCTTGTGTCTATATAACCTCCCATCTTTTGTTCAGAGGACGTATTCAGGGCACTACGATTTGTTCCCTGCGGTCACACCATTCCCTTGCGTCGCCCAGCGGTAACACCTGAACCCGCGTTAATATCCGCATCATCGTCGTATAGAATCTTCTTCCATGTTTATAAGCCTTCCACACCATTCCGCAAGACAGCTCCCCCTGCACCCGATTTTTATGTTGTGGTCGTCGAGTGAGTCATTCTTGTTGTGCGAAGCACCCTATTCCCAATCTTCATGCTGACTATCGGTCGTGCAGCGCACGAACGACGTCCATGCCATCTTTGCAGGAACTGACTGCACTTTTTGACGTGCTCCCTGAAATGCCACTTCCACCGCCACGTAAACGTGGCATCTCGACTCTCACCAAACAGCCAGGAGGCCCTCAACAGACTGACGTTCATCCAACTACCCCAAAGACTTCAACACCTGAGGGAGATTCGCCAGCCAAAATACATCCGTCTAGATCACCACCGAGTTGGTTCGCTGGGTTAACGAAAAATTTCCAACGACTGCTTTCGTTTCTTCCACTCTTCCGCACAGTCTCCCCGCCCCAGAAGCCCAAACCGATGTTCACGCCACCGAAGTCAAATCCTTTCCCTGCACTCAAGACGGGAAAGAAGACCATTGTAATAGCTGCCGTCGATGCAGGGAGTATCAACTTTTTCAGATTTGGGCAAGGCTGTTTTGAGGAATGGCCGATGGTCTAGTGCATAGGTTGCTCTATTGTTGATCCAGTCCTTGGGATCCATCGGGACAATGTGGATGGCCCAGTCATAACCCCCGGGAATAGTTCCTGCTCGCGCCATGAGGAGATTCGGCTGGAAATCTTCGCAAGGGCGCACGGGTTGAGTACGCTATGCTGACAACGTGACCAAAGCGGATCCCTATATCACGGATAGCTATGGTAGATTGTCGTGTTAAAGTGCAAGGCAATGCCATCCGACTCCACTGTAGACGAGTGAACAAAGCTGCATGGCTTAGATGGGTCTATCAAGTGATCTGAACTAACTTCCTATGTGAGATCAATATATGGGATTTGCTCGAGAAACCGAGTAATTTTCAAGTCTGGTCAATGTTTCGGAGTGCCATATATCACTACAGCCAGATTCAAAACGTTAGACCGCTTTCGCCCGTGCTTCCGATTATCCGATAGCTTCTGGCCGTCATTACATACATAATATAAACCGCCGCATCTTGAAACTGGTACAGATGGGTAGTCCATCTCAAGCTACAGCACAATATAAAGAACGTACGATTATAACGACGCTCTGTATGCATGTCTTTGAGTTTTTTATTTATTTATTTATAGGTTTATAAGATCCTCATTCACCGGCACCTCTGAATCGCGGCAGTTTATATAGGGTTAGTCTAATAGGTAATACTTATCGTGCCTTCATGCTGCCGAACTGTGACCATGATGGTTTACGTGGTCCACTCGAAACTGACTCCTTTGCGCTACAACCATGATTCCCCACCAGCGAGGCACCGGGCGTGCAGAGGATTCACTGTATCCAGATGATCACGAGGAACACTCCAACTCACATACTCCTACTCTTCTCGGTTCGGAGCAGGAGGGATCCCTTCTGTCTGCGGAGGAAGATGAAGAACACGCCCTCGAAGTTTCATCATGGAAAAACCTTCCTTGGTGGAAACGTCCTTCTCCCTGTTGGTCAATACCAATCGTGCCTATATTCGCGGTCCTCACTTGACATGAATTTTCTACCAGGCTCATCTTTGCCAGCACCTGTCGTGCCATTGCAAACTCTGCTGGAGTCGCGCCGACAGTCACCCTGTACACTGACGTTGTGTGCCGTGTCCACAGGCCCGAATATGTTATGGATGATCAACGTTTCTTGGCATTCCCGCTGACAAACACGCTCGCACAGACCAGCAGAATTGTACCAATTCCGCAGGTCTCTAATGACGTCGAGACAATAGACGAGGGAGTCTTTGTTCACCTTCCAAACGATGCATTCCTGTCCGCAAGGTCCGCAACCTTAGACTATACCCAGGTTGATGAAAAAAAGTGTGCTTCGGATCCGGTCGTGCAAGCGACCGTTGCAAAACTTCAAGCAGGTTTGCCCCGGTTCCTCTAGTTTCTCTTGGGCTGTATGAACTCCCTCTTTTAGTCTTATACACGACCATGGGAATACTGAGCTGCCTGACAACTAGCTGGTGGGGATCGGTCAGTTACACAATAGCACGGTAGACTTTTTGCTGAGGGTGTCTATGCAGCTGTCTGATCGTCACGGACGGCGGATTGTCATCTTTGCTTCTGCACTTGGTTCCCTCGCAATCAATGTCGTTCAGATGATCACCGTAAGCTACGTGGATGTACTCCCTGGCCAATATTGGTTCGCGTTGGTGGGCCCCGTGATTGATGGCCTATGTGGAGGTGAGTCCTTGGCAAAGCAACTTATCAGAGGGTTCGTTCTACTTGCTTATAAACATTGAACTCACACGTAGGTGTGTCGACCACCGTTGCAATGAAGCAGTCTTACTTGGCAGATACAACTGATCCATCCACGAGGTCAGTTGTCCCCCTTACTGTTTGTATGCATCATTTTTGAAACGCATCATCGGGTAGATCACTATATTTCTCGCTTTCCCTTGGTCTTACATACATTGGTGAAGCCGTTGGACCTGTTCTCGGTGGTCTCCTCATACGCTCGACTGGATCAATACTCCCCGTCTTTTATTTTGTCGCCATTTCATACGGTTTATATGCCATAGCCATCCTGCTTATCCTTCCGGAGTCGTTGACTCGAGCAAGAGCTCGAGGTGCACGTCTACGACGGAGAAAGATGGTAGTGAACAAAGTATCCGGTGGTCGCACACCCATTGTCTTGAAGATGATGACCAGCTTCCTTAGTCCATTCCTCGTCTTGCTACCTGAGGCAATATCAAGTGAAAATCCACTCAAACGGAAAAGAAAAGATTGGAGCTTGCTCTACATTGCCGTTGCCTATGGATTTTCCGCGAGCATCGTGGTGAGTGCTACTATGGCACTTTTGGCGCCCGATTTTACACCACAGCCAACAGGGCTCCGTCTCTTACAACTTACAATATGCTGTGGCTCAATTCAACTGGACGTCGGAAATTGTGGGTGTCTAGACCGACCGGATTCGTTGATTAATTAACGAGATACATTAGGCAAGCTACTTTTTATCATTCCTCGGTGTCACCCGTGCGCTCTTCTTGGTGGCCATTTTGCCCCGTAAGGATCGTGTTCTCGTTGCGGAAATTGTGCTCAAGCACCCACAGTCATTGTTAAATGTTTTCAACTGCGCGCCAGTTCGCTTGCAGGCTCGGGACAAACAAATGCCTGCAAGCAAACACGTACTTCCACTTCTTTTGCCTTTGATCTCACGCTAGCACGCGTATCCGCAGCATTATGGGGAGTAGAGTACCTAGGCATGGCGGTCGCCAGTACAGGTACCCTCTACGCATTAGCGAATGCAATGGGTTCGCTTGGTGTAGGGCTCTGTCCAACTATGGATTCGCTCGCACTCAAGGTCTACTCGAATAAACGGTCCCAGGACAGGAACGAAGCTGGTAAACTCTTTGGTGCATTCAGCGTCATAAGCGCTCTCTCGTACGTACTCCGCTAGGCTGGCTCTATGCCGGTCCATGATTGTCGGCTGACGACACTGTTTTCACCCCCTTGAAACGCTAGGGCTGGAATTATTAGCTCCGCGTTGTATGGGTTCGTCTATTCTAGCACGGTCGCGGTTTTCCCGCAAGCGATTATGATCGTGTCGATGTGCACGTCATGCCTTGCGTTCTTCTTGCTTTTGCTTGTGCATGTTCCCTCCGACCCAATCGAAGACCGCGCGTCACCTATTGAACATGGGAACGAAGAAGAAAGCCAACGTATGGTAACTCCTGAGATTCTGGTGGCGATGGGGGACGAAGAAGCTGAAGAGCAACTCGGATGAGGCGGAGGTGGTGTTGGCGGTCTGGTTGTCATCAGACTTTGTTTCGGCGCACACACCTCAGGAGGTGGTTCGGGTCGACAGGTGCGATACCAGTGCCACGCTGCGCAGGTACAGAATCCAGCACCTTACACGTTATTTATGCATCTTTCGTGGATCGTACACTGTACTACTAGTCCATATGTTACTATCGTACATAACACTTTGTGCTTGGTTGATGAGACTGGATGAATCAACGATGATCTATGATCTAGATGTATGGGTTGACATGTCCAGTGTGTTACGCTGGCACAGCTACCGTGAGCGCGAGTGCTTAGTCATCAATCTGCCCTGGCAGGTCGTAGCACTAGTAAACGTAAGTATATCATGAGTCTCGCAACTTTTCTCCTTGGAGCAAAGGCTTCTGGCAAGAAAAAAGCCATAGATAAAGAGCTTGATGCTCTTTTCCGTTCCGAGGCACGTCGCACTGAACATCTCTTCGTCTTATCATGTTAATCTGATCACTTCACGATCAGACGACGGACGACCGTCCACTGCGTCCAGACTCCACCTCCAAGGACCACACTGCTGTAGAGAGGGTGAAGAAGAAACGTAGATCCGACGTGATCCCTGACGAACCGACCAGCAAACGCGCCAAACCTTCCAAACTGCCCGAGTCTTCCCTTTCCTCACCCGGAAAGGAACAGAAAAGTGGGAAGAAACGCGTGAAGATTGCCTCGAAGCCCGTATTGGAATCTGGCGCAGAAACGCCCGAAAGCTCGAAGAGCGTGTCCTTGCACGAGTCTGGCTCGGAAAGCGCCGACGAAGATGGAGACGAAGACCCGTCGAAGTTGATCCACGAGACCCTCCAAAAGGATAAACCGAAAAAGTCAGCGAGCAGAAAGGAAAAACATGCACCGCCAGACGAGACAAAGGAAAGACGCGACGCGCGTACGATATTCGTTGGCAATCTCGTTCCAGAAGTGGTGGGGAAACGTGTAAGTGCCAGTGGGAGTAATTCTCGCTGTCGTTATTGGTTGACGATGAGCTCCTAACAGCCCTTGCAAAAACAACTGCACCGGCATATACTCGCCCTCGTGCCAACAGCCAAGATCGAGTCCACCCGCTTTCGTTCAGTTGCGTTCCAAACGCCCACTTCGAAACTTCCCGCAGAAGGTGATGAAGCGAAAAAGAACAAGCAACCTCGGCAACACGAACGAGACCGTGCTTTCTCGTGGCGAGACGCACACAGCACAAACGAGTCCAAGCCAGATGAGAAGAAATTCTTAACCCCCAGTCAAAAGAAGAAGATCGCATTTATTAACAAGGACATTCACTCAGACGCCGACTCTGTGCACGCCTATATTGTCTTTGCTCACCCACCACTACATTCACGACCATCAAACCTGCCTCCTCTACCTCCCGTTATGGATCCTTTCGAAGCTGCACGTTTGGCCGTCAAAAAGTGTAACGGCACAATGTTTCTGGATCGCATGCTTCGCGTTGATGCTATCGCAAAAACGTTAACAACTGAAAATCTACCGGATAACACAATCCTCAGTTCGATCGTTGGGGATCCCAAGCTTAGCATTTTCGTCGGAAACCTCGACTTTGCGAGCAAGGAAGAGGATCTACGGGTATTTTTCGAGGGGATCGTGACTACAGAACGAGGGCTTCCTGATGCTGAAGGATCGCAAGCCGGGGACAAGCCAAAACATTGGGTCACCCGTGTACGCATGATTCGCGACAAGGACACTCAGCTCGGAAAAGGTTTTGCCTATGTACAATTCTCGGTTCGTATGCCTTTCATCACCATTGGAATGCGAGCAGTGCGTTGAACAAGGCGTTCAGGATCGGACGTGTGTCGACGAAATTCTTGCACTCGAACCAGGGAAACTCAAGTTTGCAAAGCGAAAACTGCGCATGCAACGGTGTAAATCGACACCGGGCGTCTCTTCCGTCAAGAAAGAACCTCCTTCCAAATCTGTCAAGGCCTCCAAGCATGCTCCTGTACCGTCTGTTCCCAAGGGCGACCCATCGCTTGGCGAAAAACTGGTTACGCTGACCAAGGAAGAGCGCAAGCGCGTCAAGGCAGCGGATGCCGAGCGTGTGGCCCGGAGAGTCGCCAAGAAGAAGGCTAGGATGACGCTAGCTAAGCAAGGCGTACCTGCACAAGGTAAAGAGCGAGAGAGGGTACGCAAACCGAGTGCTGCTAAAAAGCTTGGTGGCGCAACTACGAAGAAGGGGAGTAAGGGGAGGGTGCGGAGCGAGAAAAGCATGGCAAAGAGAAATACAAAAAAGTAGTTTGCAATGCTCGTTTACTTTTCGAGTGGTAATCTAGAAAGTCAACGGACACTGACTCGAATCCGACATTAATATTGTTCGCCTTAAGAAAACCTCGCGGTTCATTGGCCAGCTAAATTAGGAAGTCATATGGGGGCCGTCCGTCCCTGAGGGCAATAAATACAAGTTGGTTTCGAAAGTAGTGTGTGTCCAATTCTCCGCTGACAATGTTTCTCAGTGGGATTGCGTTACTCTCGCTGGCTGCTCTCAGCCGCGCGTCATTGCAGTCGGTCCTGGCCTTGAACCAACTTGCTTCGAAGACTTACAATTCCCAACCCGCTCACGCCGCACCGTACGACGATGGGTTATTTACCCCAGCTGAACATCTAAGCGCCCTGTCGGTCGATAGCTTCACCACTCTCAGTCACCCCTACTTTCCAAACCACAGTGTGAGGATCAAAAAATCCGACTTTTGTGACGGGACTGTAAAGTAAATTGGCCGCATCCAACTCTATTCCGGCCACTTTCTGACCCGATGTTCACACAAGTGCTTACACAGGCTACATCGACATCGAAGCTCGACACATCTTTTTCTACTTTTTCGAGAGTCGCAATGATCCTACGACGGATGATGTCGTCTTCTGGACCAACGGTGGTGAGTGTCCTATCTCTTGAAGCGATACTATAATAGTAATTAAAATTCACGATTGAACACAGGCCCAGGATGCTCTTCCGGTCTCGGTCTCTTGATGGAACTCGGTCCGTGCAGAGCGCTCTCCGGAAACGGCACGACCTACCACCCCGAATCGTGGAATACCAACGCCAACATTTTCTTTGTCGACCAGCCCATCGGCGTCGGGTTTTCGTATGCCGACTATGGCGAATACGTGGTATGCAGGATGTCTGGTGTCAGCATGAATATTCAGCATATCTCACCAACTACTCAACAGAGCACGACGGAGGAGGCGGCGAAAGATATTGCCTCTTTCGTCGCCATCTTTTTCGAGAACTTTAGTCAGTTCAAGGGCCGTGCGTTCCATATGGCAGGTGAATCATATGGTGTAAGTGCGCCTGAATTAAACGTTCCCAGGAGACGCACCCACGTGAACTTTTTCTTTTCTAGGGTCGCTACATCCCCGTCTTTGCAGCCGAGGTGTACGATCAGAATGCTAGGCTGGTTGAGGCTGGATTGACACCCATTAACCTGCAATCGGTTATGATTGGTATGTCGACATTTCGCGCTGGGTACGACTAACCAATCGTTGTGCTCAGGAAATGGTATGACCGACTATTTCACGATGACGCCATCGTACGTCGATATGGTTTGCACGGCTGCCTCGTTGCCCCCGATCGCAAGCATCTCGTAAGTTGTCTTACACTCGTGCAAAAGACGTGGATCTGAATTTTATCAAGGTCATGTATACGGATGAAGCAAGCTGTGAGTATTGCCGTTTGTGTTGAAGCTCGCTTACCAAGTCTACGATTTTGGGTATAGCTGCCTCGGTGCCAGAAATGGACTCTCGAGTCGTGTATCAATCAGTATGATGCTTTGAGTTGCGGCGCAGCACGGGACTTTTGTGACAACGAGATTTCTGAACCATTTTTTGCTACCGGTATGACCAGCGCCAACTGGATCTATAATTGGAATCGTCCTCACTAATGTTTTACAGGTATGAACCCATATGACATTAGCAAGGAATGCGAGGGTGACCCCGACAGCCTCTGTTACCCAGTTACAAAGTAAGGGACAATTTCATCTGACCTGACGTGCTCGTCCTGACCTGGTTCCAGGAACGTAGTCAACTATCTCGACCTTGCCTCCACCCGCACGTTGCTCGGCGTGGACCCGTCCATCACAACCAACTTCAGCTCCTGCAGTGACTCTGTTTTCAGTGCATTCACTGTCGCTCAGGACGAATACCACCAGACGTATACCCATATCTCAGCACTCCTTGAACGCGGTGTTCGTGCGCTCATCTATGTCGGCACGTACGACTGGATTTGCAACTGGATGGGCAACGAACGTTGGACGCTCAAGATGCCCTGGACTGGACAGGAAGCATTCGTGGGTCAGCCATTGAGAGAATGGCAGCTCGATGGACAGGTGGTGGGTAAGACAAGGAGTGCGAATGGGCTGACGTTCGCTACCATTGATGGGGCGGGCCACATGGTGGGTACTATTGTTGGCTTCGTTGCAAAGTTGGCTCTGATGAACGTATCAGGTTCCGTATGACAAGCCAAAGGAGGCACTGGCGCTTGTGCAGAGGTGGCTGGCAAAGCAGGAGCTCTGATAGCCCTTGCATGTATGTATGCCGTGGTTTCGCGACGCCAATACATTCAGGTAGCTCCGACTGGAATGAATTCAGGTCTAGCGAGGATTGTATGAAGTATAATACTACGTATGCCAAACGTGTCCATCTCGCGGTAGATGCAACCTGAACGTCACTAGAAAATCGTGAAAAAATCAAACCTCAAACTCATGCCTGTGCCTTTTTTTGTTTTGCTCTTTGGGGTTTTACCTCCTCTAGAACACGGATACCTTTCTTCGTCTTTCCACCATCCTGTTTCATTAAAGTATCTAGTGAGGGCGATAGTAGGCTTCAATATAATAAAAGATAAATGTGGGACCTACAAGACGACCTTTGTTGTGGAGGGTGTCCATTGTTTCGACAGTGTCCCTGACATTCTTGAGAGCGATGCGACGCGTGAAAAAGCGGTATGAACGGCGTGTGAAGAATTCATTTGGAGGGACTTGGATGTGACCATTGTGAAACCGGTGAATGGCTTCAAAAACGGCTTGTGGGAATGCGTAACAAGAGGTCTGCAATAGGTCGTGAGGGGAATCCGAAACTTGAAGGACGTCATGGACAGTATCAATGATACGTGAAATGCGCCTGAGAGAAGGTCCATGGTCCACCAGGGGATTCCATGTCAGAGCATAGAGCAGTGTATCGTCGTCTTCAAGATTGACATCTGGCCAGTGACCCAAGAAGGTCAAGGTGTTCTGTGATTCACCCTGCCAGCCAGTCTTTGCCAAGACTCCCCCTCCGGTCACCCTGCGTTCCACCCTGAGAGATAGGGGGGGCCTCTCTGGCTGTTGAGATTGAGCGATGATGATAAGAAACTCGTGGTGCAAATGTGCAAAACGTTTTGGCTTTTGGACATAACCAACACTGGTGACGACGTAGTCGGGAAGGTACAGCTCCGCACGTTCTAACCATTGGGCTGGTTCCTGCGGTGTGTTTTGGAGGAGGTTTTCTGCAAAGTTGGCTGCTATGTCGACGCTGGAAAAGGACTTTCCGGGAGTGGGCGAGATGAAAAAATTCAGTTTGAGATGGATGTCCATGGTGTCTGATTTTATGGTACTTTGATAGGATGGAATACAAACTTTCAAGTTATTGGAACGTGAATTGGTGCCAAGTGACAACATTTCCTAGTTTGGGCGTCACAGATCGGCATGTACGACTGGATTTGCAACTGGATGGACAACGAGCGTTGGAAGCTCAAAATGCCCTGGACTGGACAGGAAGCATTCGTGAGTCGGCATTGAGAGAATCGCAGCTCGATGGACAGGTCTGCGAGAGGGCAGGGCGGATGCAAGATAAACGAGAAAGTGGGGCAGCGCTCGAGAATGGGTTCGTCGGAACGCTGCGAGAGCGAAGTGGTGACTAGACCTTTTCGCTTATTCCGACTTTGCTTTCTCGTACACGGACTGACCGTCTAGAACTGCCATCTTTGCGTCATGGCAATCAGCACCAATGTGTTCAAGTGAACACCAGCCAGCCGTTCGGAACCTTGGCACGCCTTCATCCATCTTACATGTGCGTCCTGCTTCACTTGACGTTGTTCGCCGAGTCAAATCGCGCTATTATTCAGACTATTGGGACTATGTAACAGTGCATCTCGGTCGCCGGTGAAGGTGATGCGAACGATGTGGACGTCATGATGAGGTACGCCGCAACGCAGGTGGCGGGACGGCTCGGAGGCGGGTGAGGCGAGCACAACGTGGTTGAGGCGAGGGGCACTAGCCGGTGCGGACAAGCGGAGGATCCAGAGAGACGGGGAAGCAAGCGAGCGCCGAACGGGGGCAAATGTGAGGCTGTGGCGCAAAGCTTGAAGGAGCGAGTCGGGACTCATCGGTGCGGTCTGATTCAGGAAGATCCGAGGAGCGAGTGCGGGGGAGAACAAGCGAGCGGAAAAGGGATTTAAGATATACTAGTAGAAGAAGCGGGGAGGCGACACGGAGTGGGGGTGATCGGACTCAGAGGAGCAACGGAGCAAAAGCGGATGCTGAGGCGGGTGTGATTTATACAAGTCTCAGAATGTACTAGTGAGGTACACACCTGCCACGGTGCGCATATTGGGTCTTATGACTGGAGCTGTAATCAGACCAGCAACGAGGGTGAGACACCCCATTCGTAAGATAGGAACGCGTTCGAAAGGGACCGACATTCTATTCACTGGCTGTGGAACATTTACAAAACTGTGTGTCGAGTGGTTAGTTCATAATTGTCCAGGAGAGGCGATGTGCACAAAATTGATGGTGAGATGAAATTGGGACTTGGTCCACATGTAAGTGGTGAACGTTCGAGCTTCCAGTCAGCCTGAGAGCGATTCAAATTTCAAATACTGTACTTTCCTATCAGAAACGGAGTGATCAAGTGAGTTGATCTGCCATCATTTGCTCATGCTCAGCTGACGCTATGGTGGAGACAAGCTACCAGTCGACGACAAGCCCCGGTCGCGATGCTGTCCATCATTGTTCTATTATCCAGGTGCTGACTGGCAAAAATGCTGTATCCTCCTCGGGGGCAAGAAGGGACATCTGGAGAGTTTAACGAGAACGTACGCGATCCACGTATTAATCAGAGGCATGTTGTGTGCCGGATGATGTCCAGATAGAAGCCACGGTCTGTCATCAGGTGCTGGAAGCCGCAATTCAAGCTGATCGGCGAAACGATGGACGTTGCGATGACCCGGGCGGGGCGCGCTACGGTCGAGGATGAATCGATGACGGGCTGGACTGTTGACTGCGTGGGACTCGGATGCTGCCAGTGAGAGAGATTATTAATAATTATCACCGAAGGTTGTCACATCCACTGACGCAGCTTGACGGAAGTTCCGAGGGTTTCTGGGGTTACATACTACGGAAGGGTTCAACCCAACACGCGGACTCAGTTGTCCGCATGCGACAAACCCTAAGTAGATGATTCAGATCGATATCCTGACTCGAAGTTGGCGCACATTGTACAGGCGTAGCAAAATATGTACCTAGACTCATATGACCTTGTAAGGTGCGGAAAAAAGGGAAACTGGAAAAACAGGGCGTCGGCCGAGCACCTTTTTTTTTTTTTTAGCAAACGGAGCCGTAATGATAAGTATGTACAGCGGATCATGATCTGATCAATGCCACCCTGGACGGAAACGCGGAATGTCTCGTTGTAAGATAACCGGGATCGATCATAGAAGAGATAAGCTCTCTTGGGCCTCGTAGAGGTATGTCTCGGACGCACCGCTCGACCTTGTCACATCATCGACTTGCGGCGACTCAGACGATGGTACAGCGCCAGCTGTACTGAGCGACCGGCCCACTGAGTGCCTGTTGCTTGTGGCAACCGTGTACCTGAAAAAATTCCGCCCGACGAAGCTAAGACGTAAAAACTGGAAGGGGAACAGACGTCAGAGGGTTTCGTTACGTCGCACGCGGTGGGGTTTCGCAGGAAAGGAACGAAGAATACAAAATTCTTCAGGTGTTTATCAAAGGCTGTGTGGGAGGAAAAGGGTCTGATGCGGGGATAACTTGAAGTGGAGCGCATTCTTCGGGAGCGATACGGTGACCTTGTGCAAGTACTGATACTATACCCACTGGCGAAGCATTCCACCAAAGTCTGGCTCGGCTCCGCAGTGAAGTGAGGATAGAACACGTGTAAAATGAACGATGGATCCTCCGGAGTGCCCTATTCGAATCCCTTTCTTATAAACTAGTAGTACGAGGTAAGTACTTAGTCGCCCTGGTCTCGAGTCAAAACGCTTGGTTTCGTTCGTTGTTGTGCTGACATAATTGCCGTAATTAGTGTTCCTGCCGAGAGTCGGTCCGGCGAATACAAGTACGGCTGCTCCACTTAGCGTCCTCCCGCCCTTTGACTTTGACCGCCCACAACCTCACCACCGGTCGTCCCCGCTCTGGTCATCGGACCCATAAAAACCTTTACGACGGCCACGACTCACGCCCTCCAACGTCTTCCTTCCCCACCGGGTCGACGTCATGTCGTATCACCTGGTGAGCCTTGCTAGTGTCTTCCATTCCCTGCCACTCGTTCATCCCCGATTAGCTTAGTCTAACGACCCCCCACATCGCCTATGCATGTTTGGGTGGTTTCGTTGTACTGGTCAGTCCATCAACACCTCCTTTCAGTTTGACCTGAAATGAACGTGCTTGTGCAACTCCTAGTTTGGCATGTTTTCACTTTTCATTCGTGAAAAGGTTTGTCTTGGCCTAACCCACCTTTCGTCATGATGCTCATCACAACGGCAGTTGTACATAGGAGAAGCGTGTTGGGCCTTTCTCTTCGGTGTCATTATAGGTGCATATACACACTCCTCGGTCAGTTAATGCCCTCTGACCCCGTTATCGCGCAACCCAGGACCCTACGGTGCTGGCATCTTCGATCCCCGCGGTTGGGCTGGTAACGAGCAAGTATCAAATATCATCACTCTCGAAGTTACCCGTGTTGTCCTTGCTGTCGGTGTTTTTGCCATCGGTGTCGAGCTTCCAAAAGCCTACGTTGCCCGCCATTGGAAGAGCTTGTTCTTCCTGCTTGGTCCTGTCATGACTTGGGTGAGTTTAGCCCTCTCGGCCTTAATTCAATCTCTCATATCACCGCTAATAGGGGTGGTTTGTCTCCGCCGGCTTAATTTACGCGTTCATTCCCGGGCTCGACTTCCTTTCTAGTCTTGCCGTCGCCGCGTGTCTAACACCCACTGATCCCATCCTTGCCGCCGCAGTCGTTGGAGGAAAGTATGCAGATAAGCACGTCCCCGCACATATACGCCATCTACTGTCCGCAGAGTGTGGATGCAATGACGGAGCTGCATATCCCTTCCTTTTCCTTTCTATTTATCTCATCATGGATGCTTCCCCTGGTCTTGCTGTTCGAGACTGGTTTTTGGTTCTCTGGCTTTGTCAGTTTCTTTGTTCATTTTCGGACGTATGCTCATGAAACCATACAGATGAGATATGCCTCAGTGTCGCCTTCGGATCAGCCTTGGGTTTCGGATTTCGGCATCTCGTGAAGTTTTGCCAACGTAAGGACTTGATTGACCGTCAGTCGTACGTTGCGCAGTACGTCTCGCTCGCATTTCTTACAATCGGCATCATGACAATTCTCGGCTCCGATGACCTCCTCGCCTCCTTCTGCTGCGGGACAGCTTTTGCGTGGGACGGTTTCTTCAACCGACAAACAGAAGAAGCGGTGTTCAGTTCAGTAATAGATCTGCTCTTCAACGTTGCTTCATTCGTATACGTAGGTGCATGGATGCCCTTTGATAGCTTCAACAACGAGACCTTGACACTGAACGTCGGCCGCCTTATCGCCGCTGCGATTCTCATCTTACTGCTCAAGCGACTCCCCATCATGGTGGCCTTGTACAAATTTATACCTGACGTAAAGACATTCCGGGAAGCTCTCTTTAGCGGCCATTTCGGACCCGTGGGCATCGGTGAGTGGATACATCCTAGTCTCCAGGCACACCAGTGTGACGCGTTTGTTTTTCCTTGTGCAGGAGCTGTGTACATATCCACTTACGCAGTTTCTAACCTCCCGAAGCCCTCCAACCCTCCGGCCAACCGAGCCGAGTTCCTCGCCGCCACCATCCAGCCCATTGTTGCGTTTATCGTGCTCTGTAGTGTCGCGATACATGGGTTGTCCATCCCATTCTTCTCTCTCGGACGTCGTGTTCACTCGGTTTCCTCACGAACGTGGTCCCGCCATGCATCCGGTCCTGACTGGGCCACTTATACGCGACACGTTACACGCGCTGAGGATGTGGTTATCAATCGGGATCCCGACGCTATGGAAAATGGACGGGCCGGGTTCACCGAAGAAGAAAAGACGATTATGGAGAGCAGACGCACGAGTATCGAGGGAAAAGCTCCGCGTGAAGACGGTACCATAAAAGCAGAGGAAACGTCAAAGGAGGACGAAATGGCGAAGAAGCAAAACCCTCCTGATGGAACGGAGATATCGATGGAATGGAAGGAAGGCTCGGATAAGGTTGTGGAACGGCGGGAAGGACCTGGAGAAGAGGTGTGTATCCATGACTTGCATCTCGAAGGATGTATGCGCTGATGTTTTCATGCTAGGTCGACGTTCAAGTGGTCCATCGCGCATATATGCCAGAGGGTTCTCCGCCCATTGACAACCACATGCAGAGAATGCTCTCTTACATTTATTTCCGCAATCCATCTGAGGCCACTCCGAAGAGTTCAGAACCGAGTGGGGAAGGTGCCTCACAAGATGTCTCCTCCCTCGTTAGAGCTAGATCCCAAAAGGAGGCTGCCGCGGAGCCAATTCCCGTGACACGTATAGAAGGCGAGTTGGACGACGAAGCAGCTTGGGCCTATGAAGGCAACGGGAACGGTAGTACACCCCCAGTGGCGTGGACGGCGCCGAGTGCACGGAGGAGTCGCAACCCCATGGGCAGCACCAGTAGCAGCGTCACGTTCGTCAAAAATGGACGCCCGGGCACGTCGACAAGCGAGAAAAGCATGATCACCCTCTCCTCCCAACTATCTACATCCACGTCCGCAACCCTCGCTCCCACGGGAAACGAGCCTGATACACCTGAGGACGTCGTCGACCAGCGTGGTCGAAGTGCACTTCATGAGCGCAAGTCCAGTCGTCTATCGTCTCGTCCCTCTTTCCATCATAGACGGCTTGAGTCACTATTGTCGGAGCACTCTCGGGACGTGTCGCCTTCGCGTTCAATCCGGTTTGCGGACGAACCGCGTTCCGGCACGAGCACCCCGCGCAACGGTGTGTTACAAAACGAATCGTCCCCGCCGTCCCCGCCCAATGGTCCAGTCGATGACGCTCTCATGGACGACGACGCAGAGGCCGCAAGAGGCAGAGTCACCTTTGAACTTCCCACAAAGCCTTAAACCTGTTTCTTATTTTTTTTTGTACATTGCATTTACAAAAGCTGGCTCGTTCTTGTTATCCATATATCATAACATGCACCTCCCCATCTCCCCATCCTCCTACGCATTGACATTTTTTCCCAGGCCGTTCATGATTAATGACAGCCCACTGTGCTCCATAGTGTTTTATAGAATTATCTAAACTATGATGTTGACTCTTGCCTTTGTATCTCGACCTGCATAGGCGCTAACTTTATAGTCATCAAGTGACCCTGTATCTTGACCTATTCCCGTGTTCGACGTCGCGCAATGAGACAAGCCTGCCCACCACCGCGAGGACAAACGAGAGGGTCCTCCCAATCAGCTTCCTCGTTCCGCTCCCATCGAGTATGTCAAACACACGTGCCTGAACAGGCATGGCTCAGTCCGCTGATGCAATGTCGAAACCAGGCGGACGCCATCAATGTGCATTCGCGACAGCCCGCAGGCTCGACATGAACCCGTCCACAGCAGAAGCAAGACGGAACAAATATAAATATTGGACATCCCCCGGTTATAGATATATTTCCTCCTACCTTTCCCTCCCTACCGCTGTCCAGCTCGGGTTATTCACCTCGATCCTGCCAACACCTCCTTCATAAACCCCATCGAACATCAACTCGAGCGTCGGTGCAATTTGGCTTGATTCCATGGCCCATAAAGCCACCGCGACGGTGCTAACGGGGGGTCAACTCGGCACAAGCCAATGAAGCAGATGAAACATACTTGATACCATTGTAGTTGAGAATACCTTGCTGCACAGGGAATTTGTACTGCGGCCTAGAAATGTTTCCATGTTAATCAATTGCTGAGGCGTCGACATCGAAGGTGCACACCCGAGGTTCGCGACTCTCTTTCCCATCATCCACCCATTCACGTATAGCTGGGCACGGTAAGACTGGAAGGATCGATCAAAGGTGAAAGACATGGGAACATCAAGTTCCTCCGAGATGTCGAGCTCAAACGTCGTCACGAAAAATCCGACACCGGCAGCAGCACTTGGAAGACCTTGAGAAAGCTCCCTCGCTTCCCATGACGACGTGTCGTATCCTGGAAGATGCCAGCCAAATCGCTCGCCGTACAGGCCACCTTCGTTGAGGACACCTCTGACTTTGTCCGGGTAGCTGTTCAATGTGTCAGAAAAGACGCCACCTGTTCTTGCGCGCGTGGAACCAACTTGGAATAACCCCCCACTTTGCCTTGCACCTTCCACTCGCCAAAGTCTCCGGTGTTCAGCAAGAACCCGCGCACTCCTCGGGGGGACTTTTCTTTGTCGACATGATCATCTATAACTTCTTATGAGTCAATTACAAGATTCGCACTGACGAGTTTACCCCCGTTCTCGTCAAGGCCCATATTGTCCTGAACAAGTTGTCAGAGCGTGCGTCACAGGTTTCAAGACGTACGACTAACCTGAAGAATCGTGATGACATTATCCTCATTGTAATGTAGCGAGCCAGGTGGGAAATAGAATCTCTCGTCGGTTTCTTCCAAGATGTTTTGGTTGTTGGTCGAACTTGATAAAAAGTTCATCAGCAGTGCACCATAACAACAGGCCATGTAGCCTCACTTTCCGTATGACGTGTTCAAAAAGACGTCGTTCACCCAAACGCTCGCCGCGAAAGCTGATTCGTAGGCGGTTACGAAAAGATGCATTCTGTCTGAAGAAATCTGGGACGGACCTTCACCGCCGTTGATCGAGAGGTTAACCCACTTGGTATCCGCGGTGGGAGTGAAGTGACCACGCCAAAGGACAATATTTTCACAACTATCGCACATATTGAGTCACCGAGCACGGATAGGAATGTAGTGTAGCCACTTACTACCCATAATCACAACCATATAACACACGTCCATCTCCATAGTGAGGCTTGAAGGGGATATTCGTTTCCGTGCGATTTGCAGTCGTCCAGTTCGTATCTGAGAAGTCCGAGTCAATTTCCGGCAAGCTGTTTGCATACTTCCAATTCGTTAACCGAGGGGCGACAATTCCCGTTAACGACACGGAAGGGGATAGCCAAGCGGAGAATCCACCCTGTTGGGTAATAACAGCGGCTGCTGCAACGTCTGCAGAAACGGGTATTCCATTCCAGGTCACAGCTTGTACGGTGTCTGGCGCAATCACGATCAACCTCACGCCCTCGTACAGATCGCCGCGGAGGACAAGCGTTGTGCCTGAAACACTGGCATTCCGGACAAGGTATGGTCCTCCTATCAGGACGGAGGTATTGGTGCCATATTGCCAGTAATTTGCAAAGCTGTTCGATGGACTAGCAGGGATCTCCGGGGACCAGAATGTGCCTGCTGTGGTTGTGTCGCTGTAAAGAACTAATTGTTCGCTGGAGTCCCAAACGGTTACAAGACCTTCTATCCCCGTCAAGAAGGTGACGGTTGAGACGCCATTGATAGATGTATAAGAGATGGTGGCGCTATGAGCCTGCAGCCGCGGCACTCCCGTGAGGCGAAGAGCGGACTCGTGCTCCTGACTGGGGTCACCATACAAGAAAAGAACGTCTCTATTACCGATCTTTCCTGCATAGAGGACCTGTGCCGTGGAGTAAAGGACCTTGGACGAGCCGAAGGAATAATCAGTGACGACGACTTTAGATTGCCGACCGCTAAGGGTGATCGCTGAAGCAACTCTAGGGATCTGGAAAGAACCAGCTGATGTGGTTACCTTCAGTTTGAAGTTCGTCGTTGCTCTGTATGCAGTTTCCTATAAGCTGCGTTTAACAGATATAGTTATACTCACGTAGAGGTGGAATCGTTTTGTCTTGCAACGAAGAACGAGGTGTTCGTATCAGGATTAGTCAACAAGGTCGCGAAAGCAGCATCGTTCGTCATCTCGACAGCACCACTGGCGCTGTCACCGATGTAGTCAGTCTTGTAGAATTCCGGGGAACTGCGAAGGAAGAGTCCTTGTCGCTTTAGTTCTGAATACTTGTCAGTCAGCTCCCGATTCTCGGCAATCGCACTTCCGTAGTCGTATGATGCTGGACAAGTCGTTATACGCAGAAAAAACGACCATCAAGCGAGACCTACTGTAAACGCCCGGGAAAGGCAGGCCACCCCACGATGTTCCTCTGCGAGGTGTTAGTAAGCGCTGCGCGAGCGTGTATATGCATACCCATAGAGCATGTAATAGTTGATCAATTTGGCATTCGCTGCCCAGAGGTTGAGATTGAAAACACTCTCAAAGTCGGGTCCAGTCAATGCACGACATTGACCATAACCTTAGGTACAGTTAGCTTTATAATCTAAAGAGATTGAATAGTCCTACCTGGTGCTGTGGGACCCCATGCATCGAAAGCACCTCCCTGGAACTAAATGACGGTCACTACTTGTTCTAGGAAAGCGTTGTGGGTATAAGACCAACTTCTGGGAAATACAGAGGATGACTGGCATTGACACCTACGAAATGATGTGAACGAACTCGAACTAGGGACAATGAATTTTTTTTTTGACATACTGGCATGGTAACTATAGTAACTCGTGTCCACTGGATTCCATACCTTGGGGTGCGTACAATCAAATTTCTGTGGGTATGCGTCGATGCTTTTAATGTAAGCTGATGATCAGCGGTTGTTTTTCAATAAGCGGCCTGTAAGTACCCATAGATATCAACGGCGCCCTACAAGACAGAGATCAGACGGCAAGTTCCTGTAAGAAAAGTGAACTTACAGTCCCATTTATCCAGTTTCTTTCCGCACCGGCGTCGTTTGCTGTCAAGGGTACAACGATACTAGAGTTGTTAAAGGCGTTCTGAAGATCTGAAAAGTATTTCGCATGCGAGATAGGTGATTGAGAGTATTCATTATCTGCAGGAAACCCCGGGTCAGTTACAGCATTTTCCAAGGTCGAAACTTGGGGTACGTACCGAGCTGAATCGCTGTAAAGCGTCAAGTGAGACTAGGTTGAAATGTGTCAAGTTCAATCAAGGTCCTACTTACCGATGACCGGCCCTCCTTCAGTGATCTGGTATGGCACCGTTTCTCGGATGATCGCTTGAATATAGTCTTGCCACGCCTCCTTCCAATCCGAGGTGTTCGTCCTGAGCTCACCAGCAACTTGTGATGTTATCCAGTGTGCAATACCTCCTGCAGTCGTTTCGGCGTTGATGTACGGACCTAAAGAGGCGTCATGACGCGTTCGATACTAGAAGAGCAACAGTACATGCCAGGACGAAGGACAATCCATAGGCCTGTTTGTTTCGCGGCTTCGTACAGAGGCTTCAGAGAACGGTAGTCGTCCAAGTCGATCACTCCAGGCGAGGGATTGATGAGGGCCATGTGGGTATAGATGCTAACAGCGTTGAATCCAGCGGCCTTGATTTTTTGAAACACGTCGAGCCATAACCCAGGAACTGGTAAACGGAAAGGGTGAAACTCCCCAGAGCTGACCGGCAGGGCACTCGACACGGTGCACAAATATGGAGTTTATGAACTGGACGTACTGAATGAAGACGCGCTGTCCTTTGAGTACCAAACTGTGTTTGTCCCACAAGACTTCGTTTGTACGTCCATTGCCAGCGAGGCCGGAAGTAGTTACTACAGGCTT
The DNA here is from genome assembly GCA_038091155.1 of Harrya chromipes. Taxonomy (NCBI): domain Eukaryota; kingdom Fungi; phylum Basidiomycota; class Agaricomycetes; order Boletales; family Boletaceae; genus Harrya; species Harrya chromipes. Next base: position 24,888 of record JBBPNX010000161.1, read on the forward strand.
AGCTATGATTTGCTGGCCGAGTGCGTCGACTACGTCAACAGCCTCTGGAAAGGGCGGGGACCGGACAGTAGAAGACTTCATATTCAGGGAAAATACGATGATCGACAATACTGCTGAGAACAGTACGACGAATGCCCATGGTGGACTTCGCCCCTTCTGCTTGGCCTTGGTAGCGGCACCGGGAGGTAGTACGCCATTCTCCGCCTTCAAATGGACGCGTGAGTCTTGCGTCACTTCAATCTCTTTCACAGTTGATTTCATGACACTGTCATTCGCAGTGCTCGTTGACTGAGGTTAGTTGAACGAAAGGTGTTGGCGTTGTGAAGAGTTCCAGTGGTGCTGGGGCCGGCGCGGTTAGTACAGAAGCCGTAGCCTGAGAGATTTAGTACTAGTACTAGCATGCTGTAACTTGTCAAGTCGGGCAGCACGATCAAGAAACCTGGCTTTTGCTTACCCAGGAATTCCATGGTTGGAAAGGAATGGCAGTGTTTTCGACGACTTCGTCAATATTAACTCGGGATAGCTACTGTACATCCCTCTCAAGGACAGATAAGACCGATAACTATTCATACATACGACTCTCGGACAGGCTGAACAAGATTTTCTGCCGGGATGAATCGATCGAAGCGTAGGAATAACGAAACGAACGCGAGATTTGCGTGGATGGCGATGCGATAAAACAAAACGATAGCATACGACAATTAATGGACGAAGGAGTGAGGTTTGATGGATATTTGAACGACTAGAGGCAACATGCAAGTGCCTTACCACCCAACCGCGTAAGGCGGTCTATCTTGTGGGTCGATTGCCCGTCCAGAGGAATCAGGTGACGCGCATACTACAAATTCTTCGCTAGAACACGGCGCGGAAGGGTCACCCTATTATCGCAAAATCAATCATAAGATCCAAAGGCTATGGGGATTTACAAACTTCTTCCACTCTGTCGGGGGAATCTCGCATGATTGTGTGGGTTTGCAGTGGGATAGTGATCGGGAGACTTCGTTGGTCTATGTCTGACTGACGCATCAAGGATTTCTTCGAGGTACCATCAGTACCCCGACCCCGCGCCGTTTGGCGTGTGCTGAGTCTGTACATTGATGAGACCTTCACATTGCATGGGCTGTGTAGATACGTACGCTGCAACGAATGATACTGCATATACTATATCATGGGTCAAGTAATGCTCTGAGGCAAGTAAAGATCCGCGCACCTTTGCTCAAAACAAAGTAGCAACCAACGAAAATTAAATTAGCCGGCATGAAGTTGCACTATTAGTGAGCCAGGTGCAAATGTAAGTAACCGCACACCATGCTGTCGGCACGACATACGAGGATCAAAGTAGTGAGGCTCAATGCACTACACAACAGTCAGTAAACGGAGAATAACCCTGTCGAGGTTCAAAGGTACCTTGTCAGGACACCGGTGTTGACTGCGTAAAGCGTTAATTTTCGGATGACCGAGTCGCTTCTTCGAACAATTTTCAGGTAACGGCAAAATCAATGCACCTGAAAACTCACTGTGTATTTCGCAACCGCATGCTTTGCAAGAAATAACAAAGAGAGACAGCTATGCCTATATCGTTCGCAGCACTTATACCAAGTGCGATGACTCCTAACACCTAAAAGAACACCTGAATCAGTGGCGAGAGGATTCATGCGTGTATATCCTACTGACTCGTAGATTCGCAAGATCAGGTAGTGCGGCAAGCGCGTAACTGAAAGAAAGGGATGCCACTCAGCTCGGATGTGACACTAGAAAATGTGAAAAACTTGTGACCATTTGCATGCATAAGCTATGAAATACGCAAGTGTTCAAGATCAGGCGTGCAGGAGATAACTAAAAGCCTACCGATAGCAAGACCTGGGGTATAATTATGAAGAACGATCAAGATTAGACATGTACGGAGTCCGCAAACATGACTATGGACCCTCACCCAGTTGTCCAAAGTTCAGAAGCAACTGAAGAGAACGATCGATATACATATACGTTGGTATGTAAGACTGGACTCACCAGAAACGCTGTCAGCCATATGTTCCCATAGCTGACTGAGGAAATTATCAAGGGTGTCGTCAAGGACGGAGGGAATCCTTACATCGCCAAACACGTAGTATGAACAGACTATACAGGGACGGTTAGCCATAGAGAATGAATAACCAAAAGGGATACACTCACAACTTGACGGTAGTTCCGATGACCGCCTAGACGAAAAGATGAATCCGAAATCGGGACGGAAGCGGCATACTCACCCCAATGATAAGCTGGAACTGGGAGAGGGTCGTGATGATGAGAAAGAGTCCACCCTCAGAAAGGTCCACGCACAACAAGAGACCTACATTCCTGTTAAATGATGGGGAATAGAAAAGAGACTCTGACATACCAAAGCGGTTTACCCTCGAGTGCAAGTATGTTCAGAAAATTTCTACACAGCAATCAGATTATCGGTAACAAACGTACATAGGAACTCACGTTACTGTATAGTAATACAAAGAATGCGCAATGAAAGCTTGGTGCGCAGTCTCCAGTAGCCTGCAGAAACAAAGTCATGATGAAATAGGCTGAGTTTGGACAAGTACGAACAACAGCAGCGAGACCTAGTCAGATTAGACGAGAAAGCCCTGCCAGATACACCTAAGGACAACTCACAATTACTTTGTACCCAGTTTTATCCAAATGATATCGACGGTAATAGTCGGACGCCTGAAGAAGAAACATGCCATATAACCTGCTGAATAGTCAACATAAGCATCTAGTGGATATGACTATTACTCACACTGTAGACAGACTGAACCCAATCAACAGGGCACCCAGCGTATTATCGGGATTGGGGACGACGGAAGACATCGTTCGTAGCAGGCCGACCGAGACGAGAAACCCGGAGAAGAAGAGACGCGGTTACTAGAATGATCAGTTTTGACGACAATACATAATATAAGCCGGCGCAGTTGGTGGGTCATCTGCCGGGTTGAACGCTGATCCGAGTACCTCCGGGGGACGAGTTACGTTGAGAGGTCTGACCCAGGTGATGACGCTGTTCCAAGGATACTGCCTCGTGATACCGCCATATACTGCAATTCATGTCGACTCCGGTTCCTCACGGAGAATGGAAGCACACAAGCGGCCTGAGATCGGAGACTCTTCGTCAGAAATTAACGAGAGAACAGTCTTATGTAACTTACCCCATGTTGATTATTTTTGCTTCTTCCACGATGGAGCTGTGGATGAAGGAGAAAACTCGCGTAGACATATGTATGGCAGCACGCCCGTCCCGTGTGCGAATGCCAGATAATAAACTATTCCGGCTTCGGAAGCTTGCTTGTTCCTTCACAGCCACATAATCGGAGCTAAAAAATGAATGACCTTCAAAGCTTCAACATTCAACGACGCAACTTCCAAGAGCCCTTCCATGGCCAAGAGCGCCCAAGCGATGCAAGGAGTCGCAGTATTTGGCCCTCTAATCCCGCAGAAGGGGTTGAAGTGGCGCTGTGTCGACAAGCAGAAAGAAATGACGGGACATCATGATGGTCATGAAACTCCACAAGGCTTCAGACTACTAGTAGAGAACACTAGGACTGAAACGATAGTACGCTGTGGACCTGTGGTTTTCTTCAACGACTACCGGACCAACAAGGAAAAACAAAGTTTCATTCATGTTGCCTGCGGCCCTGTGTACCACTTGAAACCTGAGGCAGAAACGCGGTGATGGACATTGGCTCTCGCGAAGATCGGAGCACCATGGGCAATGGTCATCTGTTGCTCATGTGCCTGTGGTAAATTTGTGGCGAGAATGGATTTACAGCCGTTTGGGTAAATAAATTAAATAACATGAATATGCTACCACACCACTTCCGAATCAGTGGCTCACTGGGACTCTCCCCGACATCCTGCACTGCTGTGGGTTTCTCTGAGTGCACCAAAATTTATCGCATCTTCAAACTTTGACGTGAAACCGGAGATGCACCCGTCAATGTTTCAATCCCAACCCTTTTCTTCGTAGCCGGCCTCGTCTCTTAGATCGCGAAGACCTCGACTACATTCTCGGCCTCGTTCGAACCCCGACTACTTCCTCGACGAACTCCTCTCACCCGAGATGAAATCTGAACTCCAGGTCAGGTTTCGGGACCCGTTTCACCTGCGCTGCGGTTTCTTCATAATGTGTGCATGCTCCGTTCCACCGGGAAATGCCGACAGTGGGTACTTTCTGGACTACTCCCTTTCTACCAATTCAATGGCAAGTTCCGGGAACGACTCGGACACGAGAATGCAGGTTGCTTCGGAACATATTGATGAGATCTTGCCATGGAAATCATAAGAAATGTTCTCTATATATTTCAGGTCGCAGTGCGACCAGGACAAGTGGATATACCGTACAATTGAATGCATGCGGTGGGGCCTGCATGATAGGTTTCCTTGTACTGTATTTTTCTACGCGGTTTGCGTCTCAGCCGCCCGACGCAACGCAGTGAGTCCCTCATAAATTGGATCTAACTGTTCAAGGTGCCTTTCCAAGCTTCCGAACTCGTAGAATCGGGGGGAACATCTACTAGTAGTACTTCCTCACATTATAACTTGTAACGGCAAGTAGTACGTCGGTGTAATAAGTGCAAGATTACATATACATGGTGCCACATCGTTATTTTGTGGAGCGTTGGAGCCGCCACAAAAATGGAAAACCACCTGACAGAATGTCTCTCGAGTGTTCCAGGTTCAAATCATGAAATCGTTGAGCCGGCGGCGGTTGGGTGGATAAAGTCCCTGTCCAGGTCGCACTGCGCCCAGCCTGAGCGAAGCCCCCTGAACGTTGAACCTCGTGGCATAAAACCTTGTTCATTATCCGCTTTCATCAAAGGGCACGGTGGCTGTTCGGCAGGTTTAACAACCCTCGACGTGCGGATACGGGTCAGATAAGACGGAAGAAGAACGACATCACTGGATTACATACAAATGGTATCCCAGACGACCCTCTCAACGATGCGTTAACATGCTACCTCTGTCGACTCTGGATCAGCTCTTTCGGTCACAGGATGCTCCACACGATCGGCTGTATCCAATGTAGCTGGTGCGTCCTTGCCAAAGTCAAGTCGAACACCAAGCCGTGCAAGGCACAACGCAGTGGACTCCCTTACCCGGGGATCAGAGCCCGCCGTAGTCCGCGCAGCGTTCGGAGCAACCTTAAAGCTATTCGAGGGTTGGAGTCGAAGCCCACGTAAGATGTGCCCTGGTGTCAGCACGAATGTTAACTTCTTCATCCTCTTTCCTCGACCGTCTTTGGTTGCTGGAACCATAGATGTAACGTCCTTTTTTGCGATTTCAATGGCCGACCGGAGCAGTGCGGAGATGAACGGTTTCAAGGCGGCTGCCAATAAGGCTGCTGGAGCGAGACTTCGCTCAGCTTCTTCCCTCTTATTGAGGAAAGTGGGCATTTCTCCATGGGACGCAAGAACGGGGAATGCTGGAAGGTGCAGCTTAGAGACAATCTTGTGGACAGCGAGAATGAGCTCTGGCGGGTTGTGCGCCACCAGATCACGTGGTGTGTGTTGACAAGGTGGTAAAATCATCTTCAACATTTGAACCGGGGCGGAGTTTGGTGGTAACAAAAAACCCTGGACTGATTGCTCGAGTCCATCCGGCCATGTGAGAACTTTGGCCAAGTTTGTAAGAGGAAACCGCGTTCCGTATCGTTGTTCCACTGTCGGAACGACACCACAGACCCAACCGCCCATTTCTACTTCCTTCTTGACGACGTCGTACCCAGGATGCAAACGCTTTTTGATTCCGCAGGTAGGGCAAGATTCTTCACCCAGAGTTGGTGTTCCTTCCTTTTTTTTCTTCGGCTCAGGGACTGAACCTGAAGTAGGATACGATGGACGAGGGAAATGTGATGTATCTTCGAGAAACATATATACATCACCAATTGACAGGGTTGTTCGCCGAGATGGTGGAACCGAAGCCATGTGATCCACGTAAAGTGCATGTAGTGCGCGAGCGCGAGCCCACTTCAATACAGTTTAGCACAGAGACAGACACTCGATGCCAATTGCGAACAAGCACCTCGATGGCTTTCCGTCTCCCAGGAACCAGAGCAAGCAATTGCGCCGGATTCGCAACCAACTTGTACGGAATTTGGACAGTCGATCTTGGCTTGACATCTATGCATCTCAATTAATATAAAACGGATGCACTGAATGTGAGCAAAGATACCTTTCACGGTCATCGGCACCCTCGGAATGAGATTTCGCAAGACTTGTTCGTAGTCTACGATATGGTATGAGTTTCGATTCATTCATGCACTCGAGAATGAATGAACTCACATTCTTCCTTGGTCGTCAAGGTGTCTCCGAGCTCTCGATCGGTCTGAGGTGTGTTGCGCAAAGGGGAATCAGAAGGAAGTTGGCGATCAAGGGATGGCAAGGGAGGACTGCTCCCTTTGGGAATAGGAAGCAATGGTACATTGCGATCGAGTTCTAAGTCAAGCAACTGTTCCGAACCGAAGACGGAAGTGCTGGACTTGGATTGATCAAGCTGGACGAGATTGATCAGTTCTGCGGTCCCATGATTGCACTAGATATGAGATCCGAGATTTGATCAACGCACTTCGACCCAATGTTCGACTTCCATTTTTCCGTCACCAACCCACTCGAAAACGACTTTGGCCATAAAGGGTTCATTTGCAGTGCCGATAACCGCAAAAGGTTGCTGCTGGACAGTGAGGAACACCGGTGAAACGGTCCTCGGTGGTACGACCGTAACACAGGTCAGGAACGATGGTAACGGGAGCGACTACTCAATGAGCTCCGCGTACAGGGACAAGGGGAAGATGAGAAACATACATAACAGGGTGCCGTGACCCCTAGCATCCAGCGATATTGATCGGGAGTGCCTAACTGAGCACGTCGATCTGCAACTGTGAGAGTTCGCGTAATCATAACCACCGCGATAGCTCACCTTGTTTCAGAAACAGACTACGGTCCTCGAGACGGATGCGCGCTGTGATGTGGAAGCGCGACGCAGTCGTGCCAGCTGGAACGATCGCAGGAGTAGTGGCGTCTGTATTTGCAGTCCCCGCTTCCTTGTCAATGTCAACTTGCCAATCGAAGTCTTTTCGTGTGGTATTCCTGTGCGGATAGCGCATATAGAAAGCTTTCTTGGGAGGTACCGGTTCTCCGGAGGGTGGTTTACCCGGTAAGGAACCTGTGCTATCAAGGGTTATAATATTCACCTCCTGATCTTCACCGTAAACATGGATACAACGACGTTTGGGAGCACGACCAAGGAACTGTGCAAGGGCAGCAGAGTCTGCATGAAGACCAAGGGTTCGCGATAATAGAGTGCTCGGTGTGGTCGCCGAACCTTCAAAGAAGGGAACATCCAACGGACTATCCGCAGACGGAGGGTTGGGTAAGACACCGTCAACGCCCACAGCGCGTTCGAATAGCCGACGTAGTCCAACGACGCTGCCACCCCAGGGTATCTCTACACCATCTCTCTCGTACGTTTCCCAGCCCTGAGTGTCCGCAGAAATGGGGGAAGCACAGGCAGTAATGCAGGCATCGTGGCTTGCCCATTCGACGCCATGGGCCAATCGCGCATGGTTGAGGAGCCCCTGCAGAGTGGTGAATTGTGTTCGACCACAGGTCGGACACGCAAGAATCGCAACTTGGCTGCCAGTGGTTGCGGAAGGCAACTTTATGTATAAATGTTTCTTCTGTTGAGACGGTTTAGGGGTCCGGGAAGAACGCGTTTTTGGCGCGCGCTGAGGTGCTGGTGGGTTCGAAACTATGGGGGGAAATGAGGGAGATGGGCTTCGCTCTTCAGGATATCCGGTATCAAACAGAAATGATGACGGCGCTTCCAAAGCCTCGAGAGCATCAAGCGCAGCGTCTTGGAAATCGTCTCCATCCAAATGTTGATCTTGGGACTCTTTGACGTTTGAAAGTGCATCCAGCATATGGAGTGCCCATCGAATACGACCTTCAATGGTAGTTGCAAGCCGTTCACGGAGGGCAACCTCTAGATTGAATTCATCGTTGATAAACCTAGAAATTTCGAGTACCTGGGAGCCTGCAAGCCAATACTGCTTAGCGCGAGCTCCAACGGCCGCATCACAACGAATGGTTTTGTACAGCGCTGTAAAGTCAGCTACGCACCATGATCGTCATCGGCAGAGTCAAAATCCATCTCCTCGTCTGAAAATGCAACATCTATCCTTCTTTTGGGTGCCCCGGGCTGCGGAAGGTCTACATGATACGATATTGGTGAATGAGACATGTGTACGCTTAGCTGCCGGTTAAACGTTGATACTAAAGTAACTACGACCCCTTCTTTGGGGGTGTCTGTACCATTGCCCCTTCCGTGCTCACTCGGACTCGCTGCTCCTTTATTCTTCGCCTTTCCTAGAACTTTCAGCGTCTTTCATTGTCAAGGAGGAATGGCACGTGTGGCAGATCTGTGTACATATGACACAGCAAACCTTGTAATATACCTCTGAAATTAGTCACATTCCCATGGAAGCCAGAAGAAACTTGGGAATTGAGATGTGCACAATTCTAACAGCTCTCCAGGCACACCTGGACCCTTTGATGAAAGAGATTGTAGTACGACAGTACATCGAAGTACTTTTCATTATGCGAAGTACAGTGTGTAGTATTTGAAAAATATCTTATAAGGATGTGATTTGTTTAAGTCTAAAAAAAAATTGATATAGGATGGGCCATCTGGAAAAACAAAATAGTCTGGTAGCAACCCCAGTTACTATGTAGGCTATGTAGCACTATGTAGTGATTATCATACCCAGGCATTCTTGTTACGCGAGAGCGTACAATCACTAGACTCTATACCAGCTAACTCTTAGGCGGCGATGACTCACCCACGCCTTCGAGCTAGGAATCGAGGACTGGATCCGAAGGCAGCGATGTCCGTTAGGAAGAGGGCCTTGATCCGTGATGCTGAGGGTCTTCGACCATTAGGGAGAAGTCTCACACCGAGTGGAGTCTTAGAAGTACGCTGAATTGTGCAGAACTAGCTAAGGAACATAGAAGGGGAGGAAGCCCCTTATATATGTAAAGAGACGTGGATATAAAAGGAATCTATCTGGATATGGAAAGCATCCAGAAGGAGAAGCGGGAGTCCATGCGGAAGACCGCACTAACGCTGTTGCGATACGATGGCCACAGTACATGGGT
>JBBPNX010000162.1:0-34021 GCA_038091155.1 Harrya chromipes
GATCACCTAGAACACATTTACTTCTCACTTATTTTCTCGCAACCTTGTCTTTTGCTGCTAGCAATTATATGGCATCTATCTTCACCGTTGTCCTTCTTGGAGTTGCTGCTGCGCAGGCTTCCTCTGCCTTGGTCTCGAGACAAAGCATCACTGCACTGACCTCCTCTCAGATCGACTCGCTCACTCAGTATGCTTACTTCGCGAGTGCTGCCTATTGTAACCCATCAGCGACACTCTCATGGACTTGTGGAGGTAAGCCCACTCTATCTATACACCCACTGTCTGAGTCTAATGCCTTCCCCTGGACAGTTAACTGTGCTGGCAACTCTGATTTCGAACCCGTCGCCTCGGGTGGAGACGGAATCGATATCCAATACTGTGAGATTCTGGTTGGAATCATATTCTCCGTTGAGTCAAAGCGACTGATCCTTGGCAGGGTATGTTGGATACGAGCGAAGTATCAACGCGGTCATTGTAGCTCATCAAGGAACTAGCCCATCGAAAATGTGAGCTGATCACGTTCGACACGGCAACTTATACTCAACCCCAGTCACGCCAGATTGCCCCTCCTCACTGATGCGAACGTCATTCGTGGTGGCCTAGATTCGTCCCTCTTCCCTGGGCTTCCCTCCGATATCACGGTGCACGAAGGTTTTCGGGATGACCAGTCCAAGTATGGCATCAACATCATATTTTGTTTGCAAGATTAGATTCAACAGACAACAGGACAGCTTCAGATATTCTCTCCTCTGTTCAAACGGCCATGTCCAAGTATGCAACGAGCTCCGTGACGTTGGTTGGCCACTCCCTTGGTGAGTGACGCAAATGGAAATTCTCGGAGATCGGCGTGGAAACTTACACCGAGCACAGGTGCTGCCCTCTCTCTACTGGACTCGGTTTACCTTCCTCTTCATCTTCCCTCCGGAACGGCCTTCCAGACAATCGTCTTTGGCCTTCCCCGTGTCGGCAATCGAGCATTTGCTGACTATGTCGATGGTAACCTGCATTTGACGCATGTTAACAATTTGAAAGATCCTATCCCGATTACGCCTGGAATGTTTATGGGGTATGTGCATCCTTCCGGTGAAGTACATATTACGGAAACTGGCGAGTGGGTAGCTTGTCTCGGTAAGTACCCGTCCAAACTTGATAACATTGTGTCTCGTTCATGTATTAGCGATATATCATTAAAACAGGTCAAGACAACCCAAGCACACAATGCAGCGTCGGTGACGTGCCCAACATTTTTGACGGCGACGAGGGGAACCACGATGGTCCTTACAACGGGGTCGAGATGAACTCGAATTGCTCGACGTGATGGCTGTGGCTTGCTGACAATCGCATCCTCATCCTTCACATAGTTGATTTCACTATCGGGGGGTGCGCCATATACTTCTCAGAAGTAGATCGTAAGTGATTAGATTTGCCCCTCTCAATCATCCAGCCACATGTATAAGCGTGACAATTTCACGCACTACTTGTGCTCCTGGTCATAATACGATTAGGATCACATTGATCGACATAGGTTGCGACCTGCACCATTCAACCTTAGAGGTAGGAACGACCGTCTTCCTACTCTAAACGGGTCTGCCTACGAGAGACTAACGATCCGACTTCACACCGTGTTGTATTCCATCAGACTACGTGGCAGGCAGAATCGTCACCAGACAAGACATTTTGATTGCGCTTCAAGTCCCCCCCTTTTCGCCACGGATATTGCCTCGTGGTGGTGCGAGAACGGTGGGCTTGATGTGAGAACATAAGTTTAACCCATGTGTTGGCGGCCAGGTGGATGCTTCCGGACCTGGCGAGCTCCAGCGGCTCGACCCGGTGAATTATTCCAGGGATACCGGAGTTCAAGCTTCAGACGGTCTCCATGTGAACCTCCGTACCTTGTCAACCAATCCGAACTTCGGTCATGTTTATGAAACGCACGCTTGCAGTTAGGGGGCCCCCAAGAATCAAAAATTGAAGACTTAGCTTTGCTGTCGCCTCACTTGGCCGTGCTCACACAAAGGACTTGATAGCGTGGCTGTTGCCATCACATACGGCCAGTGACCAATGACCAATCCCTATCACCAGGTCGAAGATGCGACTGCACTGGCATGATTTGGCCGAGTGCATCGCGTGCAAGCGCGCTCCTTAAAACGCTTCTTGCGACACGTTGGTAACCCATGAATATTAATGCTGACCGGTCGAGTTCTGGCAGAATCATCAATCCGGCGGCGAATTTAGCCGAGCTTCTCGGAAGATTGTCGCAACGAACATCGTCTGCCGCAAGATCGTCCGTCGCGCCTCATAGACGGTCAGTTCAAGGGCTCGCAGATCCGACTTGTGCCGCATTCCAAGTTACTCGTTCCTTCTCAGTACTTATGTAACGCACAACATGCCTCCCTTCACTGCACTACTGGCGTGCTATCGGCCAAACATTAAGCAACCACATTTTCAGGCAAGTTCCTCTTGCCTCAAATTGGTCGAGACTGAAACGTCTCAGTCCGCGTTCCACATCATGGAATCAGCAACACGGATGGCTATAAAACTAATCTAGGTATCACTCGAAATGCTTCTTCTGTTCTCTCTAAACTTGCTTGTCACACTGGTTCTCAGTTCTGCTTTTAGCCGGCGCTATGGCTTTTATCTGCATGTTTGCCCTCCTCTGGATCACTGCTGTGCAGGCCTCCCCTGCCTTGGTCCCGAAGCAAAGCATCACCACACTAACGACCTCTCAGGTGGACGCGCTCACACAGTACGCTTACTTTGCAAGTGCCGTCTATTGCGAACCCTCGACGACACTTTCATGGACTTGCGGAGGTAAATTTGCTACTTACATACACCCTTTTGAGCTTGATGCGATTTCCCCCCACAGTCAACTGCGCCAACAACTCTGACTTCAGACCCGTGGCGTCAGGTGGAGATGGAAGCCCTGTCCAATATTGTAAGATTCAGAATGGATATTTTTTCGTTGGTCGAGTCAAAGAAATTGGTCTCTACCAGGGTACGTTGGATACGAGCCGAATCTTGACACAGTCATCGTGGCGCATCAAGGGAGTATTCTATCTTATATGTAAGTTAGGTCAGGGATATAGCGGATCATACTCAACTATAACACGACAGATTGCCTCTCCTCACCGACGTGGACATCGCCCTCGGTCGCCTCGATTCGTCGCTCTTCCCTGGCCTTCCTTCCGACATTCGGGTGCACAGTGGCTTCCGGAACGATCAATCTCTGTATGTACCAAGATATCACGTCTTGTATGTGGTTATCCAAAGCATCGTTCACCGTCATCACAACAGGACCGCTTCGCATATTATTTCTTCTGTCCAAACTGCCATGTCCATGTATGGCACCAGCTCGGTAACATTGGTTGGCCATTCCCTCGGTGAGTGACGCGAATCCTCTCGAGATCAGCGGTTATGATGATCGGCGTTTTTCATCTCACTACATCACCGCCTCGTTGTGCACAGGTGCTGCTCTCTCTCTCCTCGACTCGGTTTACCTCCATCTCCATCTTCCCTCCGGAACGGTCTTCCAGACAATTGTCTTTGGCCTTCCGCGCGTCGGCAATCAAGCGTTTGCAGACTATGTCGATGCCAACCTGCACCTCACGCACGTTAACAACCGGAAAGATATCGTCCCAATTGTGCCTTGGCCTTTTCTGGGCTATGTACATCCTCGCGGTGAGGTACATATCACGCAAAGTGCGGAGTGGGTGACGTGTCCCGGTAAGTAGTCATCTGAAGACCCGATTATCATATCACGGTTTACACGTTCATAAATTGATGACATGGAAAAAACCAGGTCAAGATAATCCAAGTACACGATGCATCGTTGGTGATGTCCCCAATATTTTTGCTGGTGATGTGGCAAACCACAACGGGCCTTACAACGGAGTCGAGATGAACTCGGGCTGCTCGTCATGATACTAGTACTGGCCGGCTAGGATAAGATAATCCCGTCTCGGAGGTGAGAATCAAAAGTGTCTCATTGTCTTGCGACGACTCCTACTTTCACCAAATGTCATACAACCATCGTTCGAGGTTAAGTTGTTCGAACCGCAATTTATCAGGCAGACACAATCCCAAAGTGACTCCACGACAGTGATCACGCTAAGATAACAATTGGAGTACATGGAACAAAATTTGCGATGTTTTGGGCATATAAAATTACTTCGAACAGGAATACGATATAAGACATACTCGGAGCGGCAAAGATGCGAATGGATCATAGTAAATGGAACAGAAGGATGGGATCACATGCCAGATGTGGTGAACATAGATTGGGAACGCTCAAAATTAGGTTGGGTATAATGTAAGAGATAAATGAAAAGGTATACACAAGCGTTGCCACGACCCAGCGCGGTGGATTGATGTTGGCAGGGAGTGCATCGAGCACTCTATCCAGCTGCCTCAGTTTTCGTCCATTGCTTCATCGGTCATATCCTCTCGGGGGCTAGGGAGATCCGACGGTAACTTGAAGGGCGTTTTGGGAGTGTAGTTCGGACTCGAAGGGAATGTCGGCGGAAATAGATTCCCAACATTGTCGGTGTGTGAACTTGTTACGAAAGACTGTCGCGGCACGGCGACCAAGAGAGCTGGTGGTAAGAGTAAACTACTGCTCTTGGCGTTTGGCGAAGTAGGAAGTGCAGGAAGGGGCGCGCTGGGCGGTGGTAAAAGGGGATTAAGGGTTCGAATCATTCGGCGAAGACTAGCGACGCAGTTAGTACGCGTCTTACATAGCTCTGGATCATACTTACCGCTTAGGCGCCTGGGGAATACCGCCCAAACTTCCACTTCTCAGTCTGCCAAAGAAACTATTGTTCTCGGACGCTTCGTTCATGCTGACACTAGCAGCACGATGACGCGTAGGAGACATGAGACCAGTTCGTTGGAGGGCTGCACCTGCAGTTCTGATGGGAGACTTGATGATAGCCATTGGGTTCACCCCAATATTCATGCTGGAGCGACGTCTGCGCATCCTAGGGCGCTCAGCGTTCATGGTGGCTTCCGGAGCCTTGGGGCGTGGATTCATCTGCCTATTCTGGGTCGGGGTCTGGCTCAACTGACGATCAATGGGGTCGATAGAACTGGCTGAAATAGCCATGGGTGACGATGGCAAGACTGGCGTCGTGCATCTGGCGACACGTGGCGCAAGGAGACCAGATGAGAAAAAGGCAGAATAGGTCGCCATTGCCACCGCGCTAACAGTCTTGTACCAATGTGATCGAGGACAAGTTCAACATCCGCTTACCATTTTAAATAAATTATCCTTACGTAATCGGAATGATGCGGCAAACGTGTGGAAGTAGTACGCGCGAACCTTGTGCTCGGACATGTTCTTCATCGTAAGTCAACTATGTGTTCGCGATATTTCTTACCATTAATTGGCCTCACAGAAGGAACTCACTCACACCATCCTTCTGCATCCGTCCTACTTTGGTCCTCGGATGCTCCAATTTTTGGAGTCTAAACTTTATGCAGATGTCGAAGGCACATGCTCTGGAGCATTCGGATACATCATAGCCGTCGTTTCTATCCTCGACATAGGAAATGGGATGGTAATAAGCGGGAGTGGACAAGCCGAATTCATCACACGGTATCGCGCTATTGTGTTCAAGCCATTCAAAGGTGAAGTGGTAGATGGCGTAGTTAACAATGTCAACAAGGTGCGTAGATCAGCCGCATTATCCTGCCTTTGAAACATACATCTTATAGATGGGATTCTTTGCCGATGTTGGACCATTGCAAGTTTTCGTTTCGCATCAAGTAATACCGTCGTCATGCCTAACTCTCCAAGTGCTTACTGCGCCTTTAGCTCATCCATCCGGATATGAAGTTTGACCCCAACTCAAATCCACCGTCGTTCGCATCAGAAGATCAGGTATGAGAACCCAATCATCATATCGTTCAATCTGGGATACGCGTGGCCGTCACAGATCATCGAGAAAAATACCCGTGTTCGACTAAAAATCGTAGGAACTCGCGTTGACGCGACAGAAATTGTGAGTTACTCTATTTGCATCCCACCACTCGTGTTCACTCTTTACAGTTTGCCATCGGGACTATCAAAGAAGATCATCTTGGTGTTATAGACTGAGTTACGCATCTAGTCTGCCTTCTGCATTATTGCCTGACCTGTTAAGGTCTTGCCGCCAACTCGTGTGTGTGCCTTCAACCATGCCCCTTCCTACGCTTAGCTTCCTCCATGCGTCCTTAGTACCTTCGTCACCAGTCTCGCAGGCTGGGATGCTATTTCACCCGCCTTATTAGTGCAGAAGGTAGAGGGATCCTTCCTTTCTTGATCTACAATACGAAAAACAAGTTAGCCACTTGATTGGACTTGAACAAAGTACTTTAATTCCCGAAGTGAGTATTTCATGTTCTGGATGTATGAGCTCGACAACCTTTTTTGACACCGCTCTGATTTGGCTCTGATGAACGAATATCAAGAATGATTCCGTGGCTGGCGTTCTCACAGTGCCCGGCTTGGTTTCAATTTATCTTTGGCATAATCAATTGTGGCAACGAGTTACACACTTTCGATATTGAACCGCGAAGCACATGGCACCCCGAGCGTAACTTGGGTTTCAAGTTCCATTTTTACCTCCAGATCACTAGCGTTGGAAACAGGCCGGTCAGGTGGAGGGAAATGATGAACTCTGAGCGATACTTTTTATTAGCGAATGTCAAGGGACGCAGATGACGGGTCTAAACATACCTGGTTCGCTGGCAGTCGAGCTTGCATGTAAACTAGCTCGAGCGCTTGAACACTCATTGTGGCCCTCAGTTAACGAGTCAATATTGAGTCAATCACTGGCATCTTGTCACATATGACTAACTAACGAAGCCAAGGCGGAATTCAGAACTGTATCTGGCCTTTCATTCACCACGCTCACCATGTTTTAGTGTGTGGATCAGTGCCTGAAAATCTCACGAGCTGAAGATAGTTTCCTGCAGAGTTAGCACGTTCGTTGGGGATACAGGATTGCTCGACCCGGCCTCAATTTCCTTCGCTTGTCGGACCCTTTGTATTGTCTTCGAGCTCAGCTTTTGTCGACATGCAACTCGGAGTCA
Source organism: Harrya chromipes (assembly GCA_038091155.1). NCBI lineage: Eukaryota > Fungi > Basidiomycota > Agaricomycetes > Boletales > Boletaceae > Harrya > Harrya chromipes. The sequence goes on from JBBPNX010000162.1 coordinate 7,072, forward strand.
GGTGGGCCACATTACACGTGTGCACACTGGAAAAGTATATTCTAACGTCTTATTCCCATGAACCACTATTCGAATGAACAGGCACGGGCTTTCTGACCTCCTCACACAAGCTCCCTACCATGTGCTCATTGTGCACAACCACAACTTGAACGCCGCCTGACTATTCTCATCATATGGCACTCTGAGCTCATTGCTAATTATACGATGCCGCACTCGAGAACCTATATATTCGGGTCTGCTCGTATGAACGAAGCCAGACCCTCACAGGTTCCCGATGTCTTCCGCCCTCGTCGCTGTTCTTCTCGGTGTCACGGCCGTCCAGGCCTCGCCCTCCCTCTTGTCGAGGCAGTCAATCACCGCTCTGACGACGTCGCAGATCGATGTTTTCACACCATACACGTGGTTCGCGAGCACCGCATACTGTGAGCCTTCCCAGACGATCGCGTGGGACTGCGGATGTACGTCCATTCGAAACGAACTATCCGTGGAATGTTGACCGACTCCCGTTCAATGAAGCCAACTGTGAGGCCAACCCTGACTTCGAACCTGTCGCCTCTGGTGGTAATGGTGACTCCATTCAGTACTGTAAGACATTCATTTGTCTGGGGGGGCTTGACTAATGCTCGGATCCCCTTTGAACGCGCAGGGTATGTTGGATATGACCCTAGTCTTGACACCGTTATCGTCGCCCATCAGGGAACGAACCCTGAAGAGATGTGAGATTAATAAAGCCCCCTTACTTTGTCGTGCATTTTATTAATCTACTACGTTCAAGGGAATCCCTCGTCACGGATGCTGATTTCTTCTTGGAGAACTTGGACTCCTCGCTCTTCCCTGGGATCAGCTCCGATATCGAATGCCATAGTGGTTTCGCCGATGAGCAGGCACAGTATGCATTGCGTCACATTCACATTTTCCCATCTGAATCGTTGTGACAGGACTGCTACGGATGTCCTCGCTGCCGTGGAACAAACCATGTCCCAGTATGATACAACGTCTGTGACCATGGTCGGCCACTCTCTGGGTAAGTATATCAACTGATCGAGGATGACGCGCATCTCAATGTTGTCGTTGCCTCTAGGTGCGGCTATTTCACTTCTCGACTCGGTGTATCTCCCTCTTTGGCTGCCCGAAGGAACATCCTTCCGGACTGTCGTCTACGGTCTTCCTCGTGTTGGAAACCAAGCATTTGCTAACTACGTGGATGCTACCTGCGACTTGACCCACGTCAACAACGAAGAGGACCCCATTCCAATCTGTCCTGGCATGTTCTTGGGCTACGTCCACCCCTCCGGAGAGGTGCACATCGAGGACAGCGGCGAGTGGGCAAACTGTCCCGGTAAGTCCTGCCTACCATTTCATCGATTATATGGAAGACCGACACGCATTAAACAGGCCAGGACAACCCGAGCACGCAATGCATCGTCGGTGACGTGCCTGAAATCTGGGACGGAGATCTCAGCGACCACGATGGTCCTTACAATGGAGTTACGATGGGCTGCTAAATGAGACTTCGTGGGCTCGTTTACATTTTTTTAAAAAGGGGATTTTATTTCTGTCAATTATTAGTTTTAATGTTATATTTCAATTTTTTCATGGACTTTCTGCTTTCGAGGAAAGAATTCACGAGGCGTGTTGGGAAAGACGAATGACGTCAGACCACTAGCGGACTCTTAAATTTTATCTCATGAGCCGTCTCGCTGGTTGTTCCCTCGCTCGTCCTGTGTCCATCCCCATCCGAACAGATTTCTTCGATGCATGACATCGGTTTCCGTGAAATTGTCTGCATCCACGCAGCAACAGTCTCCCTTGTGCCAGTCAGCTTTGCATCTTTTGACCGCATTTGTTGCCATGTTCCAGACACCCTCCAAGTTTACGCGTGCATAGCATCTCTGGATGAGTTGACAGTGATCGGTGACCTTGGACTTCTGATCACTGGATGATACTCACCCCGGGGATGGCTCACGTCTTGGAACTTGTGAGGTGTACGCAGAGTATGCAACTCTGGCCAAAGGTACAGAGATGGCTGTGATGTGGGTTTCTTTGTTCTGCATGGTATGCGTCGCTGTCTACGCGAACCTGACCGCTCGAATATCTACTTTCATGCAGGTGTATGCACCTGTGGACCGAATCCGAAACGCCAGAATGTCGTCATCGACGTTTACTGGCATGTACCAAGTTTGCCCTTGGGTTGTCGAACGGGTGGACAACCTTCATGGGGTCGTCTCGCAACTTTAGCAGGGGAATCATTTCTCCGTGTTCCTTCGATTGTTAAGCCCGTTGCCTGAACAGCCGACAGTCACTAGTTCAAGTCTTGCCACAAACACTGCATATATGCGCTTTCTCGTGGCATTAGACGCTCTTTACATTCACCAGTTCTCACTTGGAACTACATCCTCCCATTCTGCTTTTCAGTCAATCGATGTCCCAGACATGCATGGCATTTCTGCATCGAGCAGACGGTTGTAGCTCGCTAGCGCTCATTTGTCACTGGCAGTGTGAACTATCTGCATATGGCTGCTACAGAGAACGAGCACATGCTATGCCAATCTGCATAAGATTGAGGGTTGATATGGCAGGATAGGAGAGCATCCAACATCCCATACGGGTCTAACACCATAGTCACTCTGTTCACACTTTTCGAGCCAAGCCAACCAAAAACCGTAAGTCTTGAAAACGAACTCGTGATGCTTTCTCGGTCCGATCACCATCCCATGCAAGCACGTCGAACGAATGTCTAAGTGGGATAATCAGCACTTGCGGATTTCAGGTCATGCACAGCTTTTTCATGTACTAGTGAAAGTTATACGACTTGCTCTGTAGTTCTACTTTGATTGGTTTCCGGAGAAAATGAATATGCCTGAATGTCCATTCGTGGTACGGCCAGACCAGAGAGGTCGTTGGGCGGCGCGTGCGTTTCTTGGGTTTTCTGAGACAAATGACTCAAGAACATAGTTCACTGGCACTCCTGTGAATCATATCATGGTAAGGTCGCCTCTAGGGCGGAAAGCCGGTATGCCCAATAATTAGGCGGATCATGGGCTTCACCAACGCCAACATGCAAAGGTCGGTCTGCCTTGTCTCGTGGTCCATAGCTCGGAGATGCTTCGGAATGACGATGGACCATTCAAGAAAGGGAGCATCAGCTTGGGGGAATTACAAAAGATTGTGGCATCCTGTTCTACAAACAGAATTGGAAGGACAGTAGCATCAACAACAATGATAGGGGAGAAAGTTCGTGTGTTCTTACATTTGCACACTGCTACGTTCCCTCGCAATGGTGTGATCGAACGGAAATACTGCAAGCGAGAAAACACGTCAGAATGGACAAGTCATCACCCTTGATCCATTCTAGCGTCATCCATCTGTGCGCTCTTCCACCAGGGCACAGGCCCAAGTCCCTGTTCGGATATCGAGCACTGCAGTACATTGTCAGCATCCTTCACCCGCTCGTTGTCTTTGGACTCACGATGATGGTATAAGGCGGCCGTCGTGCCTCGCGCTTGATCACAACGCCTTCTGTGGCCTTCGGTGGACCGGGCTCGTCATCATAGAATTCATCCGCCTCGACACGAACACGGACGATCTCGCCTTGATCGATATACATACGATCTGTTGTAGGAGACTCAAGAAGCTCGTGTGATGACGTTGCTTCAGAATCTGGTAGCCAGAAGTGTGCACGTTCATTTGGATCGCTGTCGGTAAGAGAAGTGGTAAGGAAATAAACGAAAGAAAAACGGAAGAAACTGGGAACGTACAAGGCAGAAGGCTGGGGGAGGTAAGGAAGAGGTATATACATATCGTCGAAAAAGCCGATGCTCACTGCGATCATGAGCGTAGGATTACGGAGTAGACAGGGAATTACCGCACATCGTATTCCATCTTCGTCAGAGGATTTGACTTTGGCGAGTATCACCTCGGATGCAAAGGGCCTGAAGACGACCATGCGAAACTTGGCTACACACGAGTCAAAGAATGGTAATGGCCAAGAGACAAAAGTGACGACTTTTATACCAAAGGCAACCGTCCCCATAGCGTACCTTCCCCTCCCCGACTTCGACGAGGTCGAACACGCAGATACATAGACCGACATCGTGCAGGACTCGATTTGCATACTTTTTGTTAATTTCGTCTGTGACCGCTTGGTGAGGCGGCACGCCAAAGTTGACTGGTAAGACGGGGATCGTGTCCTGTGATCATCAGTCTCGGTCTCGGTGGAAATACAGGAGATGTACCTTTATGATGGAAAGCACGAACATGATTTTCAACGATGGTTGGTAACTTTGATCTCGCTACTTAGAGTAACGTCATGCGAGGATTCTTCACGTGACTCGGGTAAAAAAATGTATAGGACGGGTTTAGCAACTCCTGACGGAGGTTGAGGACTTTGACTCGATTTGACTTTTCTCAGACGCGATGACGAGCCCAGCAAGCCCAGCAACGGCCACGACGAGCAGCTCGTCATCATCCTCGAGTTTCCTCCCTGCAAAATCATGGCAACATTTCCTTGCTGGCGGGTAAGTCGACATAGACTGCACGCTTGAGCACCTCGACTCATGCACTTGCATAGCCTGGGGGGGATGTGGGGCGCCATCGTTACCAGTCCGTTTGACGTCGTCAAGACGCGCCTACAATCGAGTCTTTTTAGGGAGAAGCACGTGTCGGTCGGTATCGCTGGCGGTGGGGTAGCTACCTTGCCGCATCGCTCTGGGGGCTTGCTATGGAATTTCGTGGAGACCGGCCATATCCTTCGGTACGTGCGTCCTCCCCCTCCCCGCAGTTCGTCCAGATTCACGTGGCGAACAATTTTAAATCGCACCCTTTACCCCAACAGCGATATCTACCGTAACGAATCTCCCCGTGCGTTGTTCAAGGGTCTTGGTCCGACACTAGTCGGTGTTATTCCGGCACGTTCGATCAACTTTTTCACGTATGGCAACGGGAAACAAATTATTGCCAATCGTTTCAACCATGGACAAGAAAACTCATACATCCATCTCACTGCGGCAGCCATCGCAGGCATCCTCACGAGTACGGCGACGAATCCTATCTGGGTCGTCAAAACGCGGTTACAACTCATTGAGGAACGGCGACACGTCGCTTCGGGCTCTGGTGTAACGCCATCCTCCACAGGGCGACCAGCATCGAGAATCATAGGCGGGAGCTATTCAATGATCAAGCAGATATTTAGGGAAGAGGGCATTCGCGGATTCTACAAGGGCCTCAGCGCGAGCTATCTCGGCGTCACTGAAGGTACCATCCAGTGGGTCCTCTACGAGCGGTTAAAGCGACTCTCTGCGGATACTCAGGGTCGGAGTGGTGTTGCAGAGTGGTTTGGTATGCTTGGCAGTGCGGGAACGGCCAAGTTTGTCGCTAGTCTGATCACATATCCCCACGAGGTGCGTCTAGAGCGATGCACGCTATCATCCCCTTTGTGCTAACGATATCTCGCTCAGGTGTTGCGGACGCGGCTACGGCAACCACGCGTCAATGGGGTCCTCAAATACGCTGGTCTCTGGCAAACCTTACGGACTGTCATTGCAGAAGAAGGCGTGCGGTCGTTATACGGAGGACTCAGTGCTCACCTCATGCGTGTCGTACCGAATGCGGCGGTCATGTACTCGATATACGAAGGCGTGCTTCGCTGGGGTTGAAGCTTTGAAGCTTTGAATCGAATCCTTGGCTCCGTCCCATCACCTCCTGCTTCATCAGCGCGTAGATTTATCTTTATAGCAGCCATTAATCACCTTCGCTGACACCTAGTACCCCACTCCACATACATATATAGTTTGGTTATTATGCTGTTGTTACCGCCATCTGACACTGTACTGTAGCCTACACTCACTGTTACCCACAATAGCTACACCACTCTGACATTTCTGAGCACTGCCAGTAATCTGACTGACATGAGGTGTGCTATCGCATACTTTCGATCGCCCGCCCTACTCGCAGCACCAACTCATCCATCCCCCACTGTCCCACAATGCTCATCCCCACAGGCCATCCATCCTCCCCTAGTCCTATGGGAACACTCAAAGCGGGCAACCCGGCCAACGAAGCGGGGACAGTCATGACATCCTGCAAGTACTCGTCCAGGCTGAACGCATCACTTCCGTTCCTACAGTCGTCCTGTTCCGACACAAGACACGGCGCAGTGCGGATCGCAGAAGGGTGGAGCAAGATATCGACCCCGTCGGCGGACAGAGAAGTCTCTGGGTGAGCGAGGTGAACGCACGGATGGCGGAAGACCTTGTTAAAGTCGGCCTTGATGTATGCGCGCACACGCTGGGCTTGTAAAAAGTAGTTGTCAAACGCGCTGTACCGCGTTCAGTCAGTGTTACTGTTCAGGCACAGGTATGAGATAAGCCCTCACTCGGCGGTCAGGGCATACGTCCCTAACAGTATCCGTTTTTGTACCTCCCGACCGAACCCGGCAGACCGGGTGTAGGCATACACGTTGCTTGGTTTTGAACAGGATGCCCCGGGAGGAGGCGGAACGCGGAGACCTGTCAGCCACAGCGAACGTGAGCACTATCACCTACCCCAAACATGCCGTGGATGAACGGACGAAAAATAGAACGAACCATACTGAATCCCATCGAACCTAGCAAGGTTGCTAGCCGCTTCAGCACTCGCAATAACATAATATGCGCTCAAGGCATACTGCGTTGCTGGAAGAGAGACAGGTTGGATAGACGCCCCGGCATCTTTGAGGGTTCCAATGGCAGTGCGTAAAGAAGTGGTGATGCTAGGGTCTAGTTCAAGAGGAAAGTACTCCTAGGAATTGCATGCCGAGATCGGGGTCAGCCGGCTAGGAAAGAATGGAGTTGGTTACCTGTGGTATCCCGATCCTTAGACCATTCAGGCTGTTGGCTCGAATGCTAGAAGCCATTTGAGGGAAACTTGATTCTACGAGTAAGCTTGCCTTCTTCCTGAGGTCAATTGATGCAGCGGTCGGGTCCCGTTCATCGTATACTGATATGACGTCTAGATATTCTATGAGCGTAAGGAAGTACGACTGGAAGTCAGTACGCACCAAACACCTCCTTGACAATATCTACTGACTTGGCGAGCACGCCCACGCAGTCGAGGCTATCTGCGAACGAAACGACGCCCCACCTGAAATCCTTGAGCGCCTGTCACAAATAGGTCATATACAAGGAGACAAGTTCACTAACCTACTAATGAGGCCATAAGAGGGCTTAAGTCCTACCACACCACAATATGAGGCAGGTAGCCTGATGGATCCACCTGTATCGGTTCCCAGAGCACTTTGAAACCACAAGTCAGGATGACAACGGTCTCGGAATGCGACGATACTACACACGCGGTGCACATTCCAGCTGCAACACTTGCCGCGCTCCCACCTGAGCTACCACCCGCGGACCTGCGCTCGCGGTCTGTCCATGGAACATCACGCGCATCAGGGGATTGATGTGGATTCACGACAGGCCCGTGGATAGAGTTGACGTTAAGGGATCTGTGTGGCCCAATTCAGCTCACCGTTCCTCGCGTGCGTAGTCACGAGATGAGACACACCCCATGCCAAACTCGTCGCAGTTAGCTTTCCCAACAATTTCAGCGCCTGCATCCTGAAGGAGTTCGACGGCGGTCGCATCGAATGGTGATGTGTACTCTGTACGACCACGAATTCTCGTCGGCTTCGCGAAAGGGAAGAAGACGACGCACCAGCCAACATGGCGGAAGAACAGCTCGTCGGAAATGAGGCCGTACAAATATTGTCTTTTATCACGACGGTCATCTCATGTAGTATTCCGTGGGGTCGGGTAGTGTCAGGTGTTTTGGAGGTGTGAGCGAGCGCATTGACGCTGTCGTTGAGATGTTGGATGGCCTGAGCTGAGATGGAGCGTCTTTGAGAGGTGGCGTTTGCAACAGTTCCGAATCCCAGTAAACGCGTCGAAGACGCGAACACGCATATTTGACGAGTTAATGGCGGACGCATGGTTGACGTCGACTCGCGGGTCTGACGCGACCCGAGACACTCAGTCAATGATTTGTTCAACACTCTATTCAGTACTACCTGCTACCACGTCAATTGCAACCTCAGACCTGAAAAACATTCCCATGGGGATCCTCCGTGGTAGTTTTCTCGGAAGAGACGCCGTTGTGACGGGACGACTGTCTAACCAGCGTAATAACTGAAGCGTACGAACTCGGGCATTTTCGACAGTCGTCTACAACGCATTTTCGCATTACCCTTCCTGAAGAACTAGCCTGAAGCATCGGAATGGCAGCTTCCTCTCACCTGGGATCCATATTGGTGGTAGACGTCTAGGTTCAGCTAACTTGAGAAGGATCATGCACTCGAACCATCCTCTCAGACCCCGGGTGTTCCTCCTCAATGTTCAAACAACTTTCAATGGTATTTCCCTCTTGATGATATTTCCCAGACGGCGCAAAGCAAGAGAACCCTAGGCTACTTCAAGATGCCTCTGATTGGACTGTCGTTCATGTGTGGGATCCGGAGTTCCTTGAAAGTAGGAACGACTATCTTCCTGCCTATGGGAGACAGCTCCTTGATACCTCCTATCTCGTCATCCAATTATCACTTTGACATACCGACAACATGGGGCTTGGTCACACGCACGAGGGAACATCTCAGCGATAAATGGGCCTGTATAATTAGACAACTCCATTTTGTACAAAACCTTGTGGATTATCCTTGGGAAATTTGGGTGGTCATCTCCTGCACCATGCCTCGAACGATCCTTGTTGGTTTTGGTGTCGATGTTGACGCGGTCGCTGGCTGGTATGAGATCTTCCGATTTGGCAGCGGTAGCCTCTAACGTTTCAGGCTTGGCTCCTATGGTGGCGAGGACTCTCCTCTCGATATTTCAAGAGTATGTATTTCTATCCCAATGAGCTGCCTCCCGTCATAAGCAGCATGCTAGGGGATATACGCTGGTGAAGTAGGTGTACCTAGGGTCCTCAAGCTCTTCAAGAAGTATGGGATCACAACCACCTGGTTCATTCCTGGTAGGCATGTTCTGTGTAGCTCCCTATGTCTATCTTGACGGTTCTCAGGACACAGCCTGGAAACCTTTGCGAAGGAAATGGAAGCTGTCCGTGATGCTGGGCATGAAATGTGTGTCACCTATATGCATTGTAACTCATTCCATTGACACCCTATGATTAGTGGACTCCATGGATACTCCCATGAGGTACGTGCGACACGTACGAACTTGCTAGATCTCATATTCATTCCGACAGAATCCAACAGCGATGTCGCTCGAGCAGCAACGAGACATCCTAGACTACACCTACAAGCTCCTTACAGACTTCAACTTTGGAAAGCCTCCAAAAGGGAGCGTAGCACCATGGTGGGAAACGAGCAAGGAAGGCACGGCGCTGCTCCTCGAAAAGGGCATCGAATACGGTGAGCAAATTGTGTGTTTTTTGTCGTGTCATTCAGTTTCTGATACCGTTTCATTGTACTAGACCACTCCAGCATGTGCCATGAGTGAGTTCAGACTTACCATAACCATCCACTAGACCTGATCTTTCTCAGCTCTCAAGCCTATTATCTGCGTGACGAAGAACAGTGGACCAAGATTGATTACTCGGCACAAGCGGAGACCTGGATGAAACCGTTGAAGAAAGGAAATGAAACAGGGATTGTTGAGATTCCAGCGAATTGGTACGCTCTTTTCCAAAAAGTTGAACATACTAGTTGGTTAACCGTTAATTTCAGGTACTTGGACGATTTGCCCCCTATGATGTGAGTGGAAGTAAATAAAATCATAGCCTCTGTGGACCACAGTTTCTCTCACTCCAGGTTCATCAAGTCGAATTCGAACTCACACGGATGGGTAAATACGCGAGATGTGGAACAGCTTTGGAAGGACACCTTCACGTATCTGTACAGGTGTGACACCCGCGTGAGCCTCCTCCTTGCCTTGACACTCACCTGAAGCCAGGGAAGAGGAAAACTTCATTTTACCTATCACCATTCATCCTGACGTGAGCGGGTAAGATGGTCCAGAAATGAGAACGCACGGAAGCTGACGCTGATGTATTCTTGACAGCCGTCCACACGTCCTTTTGATGTTGGCGAGTACCTGTCAATTCTTCTGAGATTTCCTCTGACACGTTACAATTCAGGAACGTTTCATTGAATGGATAAACACGCACGCCGATGTTAAATGGGCGACACTGCATGAGATGTCCGAAGAATTCCGATCCAGAGTAGACCCACCCGCAGGTGCCAAGATGCCCAAGGGGTTCGTGAAGAATACGGCCAGTTAGGCCTCAGGCTTGATATGAATGTATGCGGTTCGCTCTACGTAGTTTGCGTACAAAGTAGTGAATGAAGTTCAATGAGCTGAACAAATGTCACTCCGACACAACTCGCCCAAGTAAAAAAGGAATGCCGCAGGATGCCCGTGAACCCGGTACATACCCAGCGCGCGGTCATGACACCTTTTTAATTAGTAAGGCCAACTACTCCCGTGATAGTCTCGCACCGGACGTGAAACCATGTGCACCCGGGCCGCGTAGATAAACAGTGAGTAGGGGAAAGGCTCTGATAGTTCCACCCACCAGCTTCCAGCGATTGACAGTGAAGTGATGTCTCTTCCCCACATTCCCCAGGATTTGCAACAGGCCGTCCGGGTCGCCGTCGAAACAAAGTATGGGCCGATCAGAGGTGGCCGGACGAGCAATGGGACTGCTGTATTCCTCGGTATGTATGGAATAAATCAGATAGGCTTGGTAACCTTACACTGGGCATAGAGGTTCCCTATGCTTTGCCACCTGTGCGTTTTACAGACCCACGACCACTGCCCGAGGGCTACCGCTACGAGGACAAGGACTATGTCCATGAGACCAAACGTGAGTGGTACGTGTATCGTGATGCACACAGAGGCTCACTTGAGGTATAGATTGCTATCAGCCTGCCAATGATGGACAAAGCGCAGGTATTTGCGTTCGACTTTCAACTGTTCCCTATCTTGACGGCAAAACCTGTTTGCTAGGAACTCTCCCTGTGGACAGGAAAGGTCTCGGTGAACCCTCGGAAGATCCGTGAGCCAAAAATATGCACTCTTGGGCAGAGCCCTCTGAAAAGACTGTCAACAGCCTCTTTGTGAACATCGTATCTCCGTCTTCCTTCACGCGTGACTCCAAGTTCCCAGTCAAAGTCTACATCCACGGAGGGTACGCTCCCCTTTTGTTTCGTGCAATGATTCAGCGCGATTGACATATCAGATCTTCAGGTTCCTCCAGTTCGGTTCCCCACATGGACTGAACGCTCAGGCGCAATATGTCGCTCAGGAACGCTCTGAGGTCTGGGTGAACATCGGATATCGTCTCTCGGTGTTCGGTTTCCTTGCATGCGACGAGCCTAAGATCGATGGGAACTTTGGATTCAAGGATCAGTGGCTCGCGCTCCAATGGATTCAGGAGAACATCGGAGCGTTTGGAGGTAAATTTCTTTGAGTTATAGTCAATCATGGGACTCATAGAGGTTCTGTGTAGGTGATCCTGCAAATGTACAGCTCTCTGGGTTGTCGGCTGGTGAGTGATAATGACGTAAATGCAGTATCAGACGAGGGATCACTCACCCTCCCAAAGGGGCCCATTCCGTTCACCAGATTCTCCATCATATATCTCACCTCCCCGAAGGTCAGAAATCTCCTATCAAATCAGCTATCCTCCAGTCCAATGCGATACTGTACGTTTCTTGTTCCTCCATCCAGCGTTGTTCTCATTAACGGTCTTACTTCTTCGTCACACAGCACAACCCCCAAGACCGCTAGGGAGCTCCGCCCCCAATACGAAGCACTCTGCCGCGTCCTGAACCTCGACCCTGCTGACCCCACAACCCTCGCGGCCCTCCAAGACCCTTCTCGTGTCCCCGCCACCACCCTCCTCCACTTCATCGAGACCGACAAAGTCGGCGTCGAAAACGGAACATACCGCGGTTGCCTCGACGGTACCTGGATCCCCACCTCCCCAGACCCGATGACCTGGCAGCGTTCCGGCCAACTCGCCCACAAGCTCCGCGAGAAGGGCATGACGAGCATTGCCATCGGGGACCTCTCCGAGGAATGGTACCTGTACGCAATTGCGCACCCCGTTTCCGGGCCGCGCGACGTGTTTCCCAACGTGTTGCGTTACTACCCGCACGCGATCTCGGAGCGTCTTGTCGCCAAATACAGGACGCTCCCGGAGGATGCGAGCGCTGAGGAGGCGGAGAGGTTGATGGGGGAGATTTTGAGCGATGGACAGGTACATGTACCCGTGCGGATGTTTATGCGGGACTTTTACAAGGCAGATTTCCCGGTGGTGAGATACGAGATCAGGTGGACGCCCGAGCAGGTGCGGCCAAAAGGTGAGTCTGAGGAGGTGGAGACCGATCCAAGTGCGTTGGACCCTGAATTTTTATTACAGGTTTGGTTACACACGGCACGGACCGCTGTATCTGGGCCCTTCGTGTTCCAAGCTTGTCCGCTGCACAGAAACAAGTGGCAGTCGCCTGGCTGGATGCTATAGACAACGAGTTTGAGATTCTGGAACGCGAGGGGAAACCAACGCGCCCCCTCAACCAAGCGCTCACACTGCGGGAGGACCAAACAATTGCATGGCGATACGATGGGAGGTGGGATCGGCTCATGGATATCGCCAAAGTCTTGCCCGGAGAAGGTTCGTAATTCTTCTTTGGCTTGATTCATAATCTGATACCTGCAACCACGCTAGAGTGAACTGACCAGACGACTCCAAGTGTATTGCTACAGTATAAATAAGACAGCTGTACATGTGTGACGTTGAGCCGTCGATTGAAGTTATGATCCAAAGAGTTGAACAGACGTAACCGAAAAGATTGTAGTACATAGGAATGACAGTATGAGTATGGATCCGGTACCAGAGTAGATAAAGATTAGGAAGAAATAGTGGACGTTGCGCGAAAAGGAGCGGAAGTGGGTGATGATATACGTACACCAATGTTGTCTTGTCCCGAATCGTGTCCAACGAAAGAGAGGCTGGTCTAGAACATCACAGCGAATGCAGATACAGAAAGCCAGAGCACGAGCCAAGTATGGAACCACGAGTTCGACACGGAGAGGGTCGCGGCCGCGCGGTTTGCTCCCGTAAAAGAATCAGGGCTAGACACTGCGGACATATCAGAGACAACAGTGGCGTTCGAGGGAAGTGGGAATGGTGATGCAGTAGTGGTGGTAACCATGGAAGAAGAATTGGGAGGAAGGTCCACGACCCCACCGGTGCCAGAGAGACCAAACGAGCCTCCAGAAACCGAGGGAGCGGCAAACGAATCGGTCCCGTTAACCAAGAAGCCGGTTCCCCATGGGATGGCTTGACCGTCTGGTTGAGTAGGGTTGGAAGGAGTAACAACTTTCTTGGTAGAATCGGTGATCGTGAAGCGAGTGGTCCAAGTCTTGTTCGAGGCGTACGGAGACGAGAATTGATAAAAATATATGGGGGAATGTGGGACAACCTGCCATCAGGTACGTGAGCACGACGTGAGAAGTCAAAAGTACACGCTGACTGACCTGTGGGCATGTGTACGAAAATGTGCTCCTGCCCGGGTCGGTCCCATCAACAGTCGCCACGGCTAGACAATCAACGGCTGAAACAAGATTTCAACAGGTGGAATAGACGTACTGGTCATAAAGACCATGTTAAAGTTGTCTCCCGTCATGAGGTCGATGTTCATGGACCGCCAAAGGCCAGTCGGGTCGACATCCCAGCTGATGCTGCAGGGTTGCCCTTGAACGAAGACGTCGCCCGGACCAGGGCCGTTGGGGTTGGGATCGGCGCGAACACAAATGGCAACGGCAGCAACAAGTGTCAAAAGGGGCATGAGGAGGGAGAACATTCTGGACCGCTTGTTGAAGCAAGGGACGTCGAAGACAAGGAATGACAAGGAATGACTAGATGAGGAGGAATGAGTGACGCAAGCGTCAGCTGCTGTTTTGTAGTGGTATGCGGTCGACTAGTTCTGAATCCAACTGGCACATTGGATTGGCATTCTGTCCAAAAATCAGAATGCGGCCAACTCTGAGTAGGTAAGCGATCTCCATCCAGGCCGAGCCAAATCAAGTGTCCCGGGTACAACACACAAATATTATGGCCATTGGATATTAGCGAGCAGTGAGATGCAATACACTAGTATTACAGTCCACGTCAGTATGCGCAACTGCCATCTACAAGCCAGGTACTTGCTGGGGAATTGCTATGAACTCGACAGTCCTAGATCATGTTCGTTCTCATTCATCATACGAATGTATCTACGCAGATGCAAGTCAGCATAGAGGATATAAGAGGGCACGTAAAGGAACCTACCTCGGAGGACAAGCGAGTCCATTCTATCAAGGCTCTCGCATATTCATCCCTTCCATCGTCTAGAGGTCGATCCGGCGTCCAGAGCATAAAGGAAGTAAACTTGGAGGAAGGTATCAACTTTCTTGTCAGCGGTGGCGGATCCGTGTCTGCGTCTGGCCCACAGTCCCCATCCTCCGTTCCTTCGCGTTCCTCTGCACTCTCGTCTTCCATGGCACGTTTCCGACGCGTCGCCATACGCGTTCTTGATCTTGGTTTAGCTTTCTGTGACAAAGACTTCAGAGACGCTGTCGCGCCGTCCTTGTCCTTCCCCTTTGAGTTTAGCGGTGTTCGCAAGACGAGACCGCCGTATCCTTCCGGTATATCCACTCCTTGTCCATACATCTGCCTCCCTCGAAACGCGGCTACGAAACGCTCGATGTTTCTTGACGCGGGGATGTGCACAGTCGATCCTGATAGGTCGTCGCGCGGTACGGCGTCCGAGACAGGCTGTGTCTCCGAGTCTATCGCCATCTCGACAGCAGTATCCTCCATAGTTTCCGCAACTGTCAATTGCTCCACCTGAGTGATCATTTCGATGGAAGAAGGTCTAGCGTTTGCCAGCGGCTCATTCTCTTGGCATTTATGTTCTCCGGTCAAACTCCCTAGGGAAGTGGTAGACGACATTGTGGTGAGACTTGTCACTCCTCCGCTCATAATCGAGGTCGTCGAGGAGTTTGCTACTACAGTGGCTGAACTTGAAGATCGCGAAGGCAAGCCGGCTGAGGAAGGGGGTGCAGGTCTTGGATGGAGATAGCGGGAGATGGGTGCAGGTCCGCTGTAGGATATGTGGAAGGGCATCAAGGAGGGCGTGCATACTGGAAGGAGTCCCTCAACAGCGTTAATCTCGAGCGACATCATTGACAAAAGAGAAAAGATGTATTCGTCACGTGCACCGCGTATATGTCGCACAGCCACAGCTGGCATTTTTCCCTGACATAAACCAACTAAACATACAGAGCGTTCGACATACGATTTGCGATTATCTCATGCACCGCCCGCGTCAAGTGGAGGCTGTCTCGCCAGATACCCCGACCTACCACATCCTTTGCGTCTTCAGCAAACCCATGCACACAGGGGTTGTTGAGAATTTCAGAAAGGACCCGATGAGAGGAAAAAACTAGCATCGTGACTTCGGTATTTCCGGACGCGAATTCGAAGGCACGGGATACGAGCGAACTATTCCATTCCTCGATGCGGCTCGCGAAATCAAAAGTAGTTCCAGCCGCTGGAGAGCCGCCGGTATCAGACCCAGTACTTTCAAGTCGCGGTGCAGTATACCAACACTTACCTGCAGGGGACCGATTGGTTGGAGGAACATCTAGAAGGATGAAGTTTCGTGCGGTGACGTCAACGTACAATCGTTGTATAGCACTAAAGAGAACATCGATCAAGGAAGATAAGTCTCCCTCGGGAAATCCTCCGCAATCGTTGATGCCGAGAAAGAAAACTGTGCCAAAAGAAAAACGTCGGTTCAAATCTCAACAGTGGGTTCCGATACTATCGCGGCCCTTACCAAAAGTGGTTTCTTCAGGAACTGTCTTGGAAAATTGGTTGAGGAAGCGTGCCAACTGGTCATCAAGATCATATTCTGCGGTTGCCCCAGGGGATGCAAGATTATGCACGACGACAGCGGGGGAGCGGGAAGAAGCCAAGAAATCCACCTGGAAGCACAAACCGAGTTTACTGGACGTTAGCGGGGTGTGGTCGAGTCTGTCTGGGTACTATACCCAGGTAGTGTCCTCGTCATCAGTATCATAGTCACCTCCGTCGTCTTCTGTGTCCCATACTCCGCTCAGTCCGGAGCTGTATGAATCGCCGCTGCAGCCAGCGTCCGATGTCCATCCCCCCAGTCAGCAGGGTCTTTGTGTCCGAGCTATTCAACTTGTCACTTACAATACAATGAGATTCTGCAGCGAATCACGCCCACGCCAGTGTGTGCCTATCTGTGTACAGATCAAGTAGGCTGGAAAACCAACATTAAAGATACGTCCAAGATAGGAGGAATGCAAAATGATCCCCACAAAATTTATCACTACCAAGAGGTGAACTGCGCAGAGTCCCCTCGGCCTCAGGCTGTTGTGGGTCTTGGTTCGACATTCTTATGTGTGCCGGTATTTGATTACCCTTGGAGGCCACGAGTAGATCGAAGAAGGTCTATGGGCAGAGGGTTGATGACTATGCTACAATGAACAGGTATATAATAGTAATAGGCGGCGCCATCCGAGTCACATCACAGTCTAGCAAGTCATGTGCGGGCATGCCGCTGATATAGCACATAGAATATATACGGCCCGGGCTCATAGAGAGTCCCTAGGATCGCTGTATATTCGAAAGCTCTATCTCGTCGGTCGATATTGCATCGATGGTTGTGAATTCCACTCTAGTCGCTGTCGGCTCAGCTGCCATTCGCATGTTCAAGATTATCCGAGGGGTCTGATTCGATATAGGTTACTGTGCTCCATATTCGCATCCAAATCAAGATGACCACGTACTAGAAGGGTAGGGATCACTGGGGTCCACCTATAAAGGAAAATGAAATCGTAGGTGAGCCATAGTGAACCTACAGAATTCATCGAGGCGATGCTCACGGCATAAACACATTAATGACAACCCGGTTGAATAAAATGTAGACAACGGCGACCAACGTCATGCCTAGCGGGATCACTGAATTATCACAGTATCGGAAATAAGGATGAGTTCAGACCCACAAGTCACAACGCCAAACAAGAGCGTTCCATCCCGGATCACGACGGTGATGATCTTACTCCGTCTAGCGGCACTTTGCATGAGGGTTTTTCCGTGATACGTCAGAAATAGCAAGGCGGTCTGCGAGACCGTCATGGCGATCCCGAAGCAGGTAGTCGCTGCCGGGGTGTCGAGTATCATACATGCGCCGTCGACGGTAGACTTTGGGATTGAAACTACCTGGGTCATGATTGACACAAAGATCTCGACAAACACAATCACGAGTGCGGTTACAACGTATCGCCGACGTCCTTGGAATACAGCCCAGACTAATGGTGTAAATTCAATAAAACCGTGAATTTATACTAGATTGCTCGCTTGACTCACTTCGAAGGATCAAGATCACGTCTAAGCACAATTGCAAGACCTGGAAGGTGGTAGCTTCGAAGATAAAAAACACCTCGCAAGTCGTCACGGGGACGGGATAATATGTTGCGATGTTGCGATACCAGACCTGGATGCCACTGAAGATAGTGATTAGTATGCAGCAAATTTTCCATGACACGTGTCGGACACTTGGTTCACCAATCCAAACCACCTTGTAAAGAGATATATCCACTTGACATATATTCGGCCTGGTCTTCTAACAAAACAGGTATATGAATGATAATACCCCACTGCCTGTATGATGACTCACGACCATATGCAATGGACCTCATCCTCTAGGGTAAGAAGAGAGTCCCAAATAACCAACGCCATCGCTGCTCCTTTGAGTCATTTAATACAGGTGTAGTTGCCTACCACACCGTAGAAAAAGACTCACCGGAAGAAAAGATGGCGGCTTGAAATATGTTTGGATCCCCCACTGGACCCCCCGGAACCAACCACTGGTGCACCTCGCCAACAAACATGGCATATGGATATTGTTTCGTTTTCGATGCGGGCGCCGGTCCTCTAATCATCCAACTACGGATCAGCCCCGAAGAACTGCGCACCAGGATTGCGGATAACGGGGAAGAGGAAGGGCCGTGAGAAGTCCTGTATGTCATTGGCCGTTGGCTATTTATGATCGTCCTCCCTGACCCTTGGACAAGAAGTTGATCACCAAGCTATATGAGATTGTATTCACAGCGACAAACCGGCAGAAACTTGGCCAGTGAGCGGTACAATTACCGACCCCAGGCACCGATTCGCTGCCGAGGCCCGAAGTAGTGGGCATACGGTCACTGATATAACACGTAAGCTTCTGATAGCCCGATTCTTCCGGCCATCATGATGTGTGCTTACCGCATGCGACACTGCTTACACAGTGCGCACGGTCCACGAGCCGAATCCGCTGTTCCACTAATCAGGTCAGTCTAAGCTAGCTAAACAACAACATTGACACACGCACCCGCCCCCTCGCAGTCCATGACTGCTTGCATGAACCGATCTGCCAAACTCAGTATTATTAGCAATGATATTCGTCGGCCATCTTAGTGAGAATATGGACGCTGCCAGCATGCCTTGATGTATCATCCACCTAATCACCAATGAATACATAATGGGAGGAAGAATATTTACCCCCAATCGCGCCACGCGCAAGTTTAAGTCAGGCCTGGGGACATTCGGAAACACGCCGAGTTCCATAATGGAAAACCAACTTGAATTGAACGAACCAAGGAACGGGTGTGAGACTCTGGTGCAGGACGGGGTAACCCTGTGAAGCAGCTGAAGTTTGGTAACCTCCTAAGTAGGATCAAGCATGAGCCAATCCAAGTAGAGCGCAAAAAGTGTCACAGTGCGTTATAGCATAAACATTCCAAATGGAGAGAACGGTACGACAATATGGAAGTTTGTCGCACCGCGGAAGTGAATGTAAGTGTTTCAGAGACACGCCGAAGCGCTGATGGATTGTTGTATGACGGCCCGGGCGCGACAAACGTTGCGGCACTGACGCAGCTGAAATCGTAATAGTAACTCAGTCATGAGTGTTATGTCAGTCTTACCTTGCTGAGATCCAGACCTATAGGCTGCGGGGCCAGGTCCCAGGAAGAGTCAACGCCCACTAGGTTGAAGATACGGTATAGCATGGGAATGAATAAATGCTTCAAGTTAGTAGGAAGTTTTTCGACCTAAGTACGACAAAGGCACGATCATACCGTGGGATCAAATTATCGTGCCTCTGAGTCGTCATTGGCATGCTACTAAGTCCCTGAAGAGAGGGTCGACGAGCTCCCAAACTCTTAATTAATATACCTCCTCAAAGTTTGACCTGACACTATCAACAGTGTCACAGGCCCTGATCTTCGGATGAATCCTTTAGGCGAAATCGTCTTTTTCCTCCCAATCCTGCTGCCAAAAGTTGCTGCTCACTATTATTTACCAGTCTCGAGCGAAGCCCTTTCCCTTTTTGACAGCGGTCGGTTTGGCAGCGGAAGTACTTGGCTGACCGCACACGATCCCAAGGGCCAAACCGTCGCGGCGGGTTGCCAGTGTCGGAAGCGGCCGGTGAGTCTACACTTTGACTTGAAGTCACAAAATGCTTCTTCACTCTTCACTCTTCACTCTTTCTCTCTGTGGATACTAGCTTCAAGGTCTGTATTTCGCACAATCCACGGTAGTAATCTCTCACTTGATGTGACTTGGCACCGTAGCGATTTCTTCTCGACTGTGAACAAATTTTTGGCGAGCCCGAGCCAGCCGATCCTGGCATCCAAGAAGGCTAATGTCCTTTTTGAACCCCGGGTTATCTCGTAGAATAGGCATAGTGTGGTAGGTAGACCGCACAGGTCCCCAAAATATGAACGTGGACGATGCTACTGAATGTCGATTGGTTTCTGTACGCTTGCTGTTATACAAAGTTGTGTTGCGTGTAGAGCAGAAGGAAAAATAAGGGTTCAGGTCACCATGCCTACAAAATACCGATGGAAGAAGGAATGAAGCATCAATGTCTTCGGACGACAGCAATCTGAAAGTCCCATCCTCCAACGATATACTTGACTTCCACCAATCGCCGGATCTCACGCCATCCAGCGCTCACCTCCTCGGTATCCTTGATGTCCGTCACGACGTAGATAAAGTCGGCAGGAGATAGCAGAGACCGGAGGAGTGACCCAATCAGGAATGCGATGAGTGCCACGAAGAGAATGGCAGATAATGGGTACATCCTCGCAGACGATGTCGGCTTAGCCGCAGTTGCTACCGTCGCCGGCGGCTCAGCCTCAGATTTTCGTGTTTCATCTATGAGTCCACCGGGTACCTTGGGAAGGGTGGCAGACGACCGACGGGATGACGCGAGTGATGGTGGTCGAATCTGGGCAGTGTGTTTAACCGACGTCGTCCAGCGTGTGAGAGGATTGGGATATGCATTCAGGAAACCTAGCAAACCACCTGATGTAGAGCTAGGAGAAGACGCTTGCGTAACACTTCCGTTCTCAGGCGATTCCTGAACACAAATAGACAGTCAGCCCATTTCACCGAGGATTTTCCACGAGTCTCCCGGGAACACACTCACCGGAGGGGATTTATCAGCGACTTCCTGCTGTGGGCAACACTCTTCCTCGGTTTTGGGACTGTCACTCGTATCAATGGTCGATATGATCGCGGTGTCGTTCAACATATTGTCTGCGCGAGCAAGTGGTACCTTGAGCTCATCAGGGAATGCCTCTTCCTCGTCAGCAGACCTGACGAAACAGACGCAATCACAGTTTAGCACGTGAAATCCTGAAAATAAATGCAACGAGAAGAGGGTGCTCACCTCTGCAAAAGTAACATCTTCGACACCCTGTCGTCCTGCAGTTCATCGCGTCCCAGAGCAGTCAGAGATTCCTTCTCACTGGAAACCCCAATCCCAACCCCATCAACCCTAGCAACGACGTTATCATCCTTCTTGGTACCATTCCCGCTGCTCACTGACACTCTCCCGGAAACCTCGCTGGCACTCCCCAGGGGTCGAATGGTTGCCTGCACGATGAATCCCTTGTCTTGTAAATCTAGGTACCACTGAGGCTTTGGTAAAGCGCCACGCGTCTCGCCCGTCAAAGGATCTTGAACGGTGGAAATCTGGTACTGCGCGGTGGGCAACATTAACCGAAGCAGGTGGCGCGGGGGTCGATCTATGTTCAGTCCCGAGGAATGTTGAGGAGACGCCGGGACCGTGTATATGCTCGCCGAGATCGGAAGACTTGCATTCGCGGAAGGTACAGAGGTTGCATCGCTCGACGACGCGAGCGTGATATACTTGGACCCTTCTCGCACAGTCGATGTGATCGCGACATCATATCCCTCTGGATAAAGTTTCGTATCAACTACCACCTCGGCGATGACGAGATCCGTCGAGTGTTTGAGTTCGCCTTTGACAGTGAATGCGGAGGACGAGTAAGGTTTGTTTCTCTCTATGGACGGGGAACGCCTCGACCCGGAGGAAGTTCGGCGCTGGCTGGTTGTTGACGGCGGCGAAATGGGCTCGATAAGGCTTGAGGGTCGTCCGGTACCCGGCGAACTGGCAACGGCTTTGGCTGTCTTCGGGCTTGAGTCATCCAACTTGGTGGAGCTGAGACTCGCGCCCAGGCTACCCGTCGACGTCGTCAGCAACATCGAGCCTGTATACACCCTTGCAGTAGGGTCGTATCGCGTTTCAATCAACGTCCTTTGTTCATCCCTCCTCCTTACCTTCCACGCCACTGATAGCTGACCAAGTGCGACCGATACCGCAGCTTCCACTGCCGTGCCCGAAACCCTGTGCTCCGACAAAACTAGCCCTGCAGCCGGCAGCCGGACCATGGGTAGCGGCGACGCCCCCTTCATGTAAACCTCCACAGCGCCTACAGCCCTCGCCAACCCAGCGTTCATCATCGAGTTCACAGCGACTGGAATACTTCCGGCATGATCGACCGCGACAACCCTCGTCACCCTCGTCGAAGGGATCGCGTAGTTCTCCGTCGTATACGGATCGAGTGTTTCGAGGACCCACCCGTCAATGAATACCCGCCCAAGGGGGTACACAAAAGGATTGTATTTGCCCGAACTGAACGACACCGCAGATTCGGGATGAAAAGAGGCTGAGACACAGAACACGACAACGCGACTTTCCTGCGAGGGTCCCGATTCGTTACCTGGATTCCCAACACCAACTTCCCTATCCAAACCTGCCGGCTGTGGGAGTTTTGATCTTGCAACCATGGATGCCACCATGAACCCTCTGTCTCTGAACGGGAACCCGCCTTTGGAAGTGATGAACGCCGTATGACATTTCGCTCCGAATTGCTCTAAAACGATCGCAGATGCGAACCTGTCGTCCCACGCCTTGCGACATTCATAGGAGGTGATGATTGATGATACTTCTTCGGCTGATACACCCTCGATGACCTTTTCACCCTTATGGACAGGGATGAGAGAGGAAACATCGGGGAAGACCTTGCGTTTGACCGAGAAGACCCTATCGCTGACGAGCGTCCATCCTTCTTCGGGTTGCATCTGAAGCTCCCGGAGCCAGTGTAGTGCCTCGGCAACGTGTTGCATGGGTAGCTTGGACGCAGATGGAGCAATGGCTTCAGTTGCACCAGTACCGCTGGCAGGAGTTATGGCCGCGACCGCACTCTGTGTTGTGCTCGTCGCCTGTTCCACGGCGTTTGACCAAAAGCTCGCCAGCGGGCTGGAAAACTTGGGAGCTGACAACCATGACGACGCATTGTAACCAACCGAACTCGGTGCTTTGATTTCTGAGGGCTCCGGGGTCGAGGGTTTCGAGGGTTCGGCGCTGCTCGCAGCCGAGTTGTCGCGACTCGTATCAGAAAGTGATGCACTGTCTGCATCCCATTCGGCACGCCGACGGCGGATGGCGCTGACCACCGGCGGTTGATCAAGGGGGACTCGAGCGGGTTTGATACGCTTCCGTTTGCTAAGTGCCTTGATCTCACTTTCCGGGAGCTCTTCCAGGTCCACGGTTACTCGTGCGCCGTTGACCATCAGCACGCCCTTGTCTCTGGCCGAACTCATCGGACCGCGTCGCACGATCGCCAGTAAGCGCTCGTCGGATGAGAACAATGGATCATGAATGAACGTCAGCCAGAGCCCCCCACCGAGTGACGAGAGACGGTGTCTCCGGAGAGCAGTCACCGATTGAGGCGGCGGGTCGACGACAATATCGAGAGAAGATGCCCATGTGTCCAGATCGCATCGTATTTCACACTCGATAGTGTGAACGTCCGTCGTCGTCGTCGTCGTCGTTGTAGGTGCTGCCGCGCTGTTCGAAGTTACGCCCTCCTCAGCGCTTGCGCCAGCATCGGTGGCCGTACCTGTCATTGTTCCGCTCACCCCACTGACCCCGTTCAGACCCCCTCTCCTCCCCTCTGAAGCTTCGTACGTCACTTTGAACAAGGACTTCTCATGATCGTAGCGCATCTCCAGTGCCCTTGCTCCAGCCAGCCTCGTCACAACAGGTGGCCCCCCACATTTGATTACGAAATCCCCGACGCCGGCGACGGCACTGACCATCTGTGCTGGGATCGTACTTGCCTTGTTACTCCATCCTTTAGGGTCGGATTGTTCGAGTAAAGTCAGCTGAGTCGTGGACGGCGACAGGGCTTCGATAGCCCAGCCTTGCAGGTCCACTTGAGCTCGAATGAAGGATGGATCCGGCGTCGGGATGGATGGAAAAAGGTAAGGATCGTCGGCGGAGAACAAGAAAACATGGATTGTCGTGGGCGACTTGTAGACAGTCTTCAGAAGGACGGTATCCCGACCGCTTCAGACACAGTCGTATTAGTCACCAGTCTAGACAGTCGACGAAGAAGAAATTTCGGCTTACAAAACGGGCCACGCGGGTTTCGTCTTGAAGTACCAGAGCTCCGTGAGTTCGCTAACATCTTCGAGGAGAACCGCGTCATCATATTGCTTGTCCCAGAATGCACGTGCTCCTGGGGATACGAGGGCCCCATACAGATCCCAAAGCCCCAGTCCAACAAAAGTTGCCTCTGCACGATACACAACAAGTGTCGGATCAATGGAATCAAGTTGGGTTACCGATACACCCCTTGCCTCCGTGGCTAAATCAACACGTCACGTCAAGTCTCTATCAAGTGTACAACACAAGACTTACTTCTCTTCCATTTGGCCTCGGGCTCTTGTAGTAGGGATGAGAAATAGATATAATTTCGCTTCACTCTTGACAAAATGGATTTTTCCGCCGCCGCCGATCTCTCCCCGACTTCTTTGACAAGACGAGGCCTCATTTGAGGCCCCGCACTCCCAATGGTTCCTACTGAGCTGACGGACGAGGATGTCTGGAAACTTGCATCGGCAACACTGGAAGCATCTTGCAAGAGCTGCTGCTGAACAGCAGACAAAGACCCAGGGTCACGTTCTTCAACGACTTGAATTGTTTGGGGAAGTCCGTTGAGTCTAATCCCGCTCGAAGGACCGGAAAGTTCGAGTACGACACGGACTTTGAGGACAGTGTGTGCGTCAGGGAGCGAAGAATGCATAAGGCGAAACACGGTCAATTCAAGTGGCTTAAGTATACCCCCCAGCGAAGTTGACGGCTTTCCGCGTATGGCTGTTGCTGTCCAAGGGAGCTTCTCAACTCTCTCTGATGGTGCCTTGGCAGTAACTTGTACGTCCCAGCCTTCAGAAGCGGGGAGGAGAAACTCGATCGAGCGAATGAGTCTTCTGTGCTCACGGAGTTCATCGAGATTATGGACGCTTCCGTTTTCCTCGGTGGTGTCCTCTTCAAGGTGTACCAGATACTCGACCGTCAATGCTTGTCTGTCGAGCTGAAACCTGACCCTGTCGATGCCGACCCCGTAGCCGTAACCAGCTAGCATAGGAACTTTCGATCCGCGCTTCTTAACAGTCTTGTACAAGCCCAAGATCATGGTACAGAGTTGTTGACAGACGGTGGCCGTGGAACCCAAGTTCCATACTGAGCGAAGGTCGTGTTGCCAGAAACATGATATTCGGAGGCGCGGAAGAGCACTTGAAAGGCGTTTTCTCAGTGAATCTGACGGAGAGGTGGACACTGAGGGTTGAGTGTATTGGATACACCACGTAAACACTACAAAGGTGGAGCGTGAGACAGAGAAAGGGGAGAATAGGAGGACTTACATTCAACGTGTGATCTGACATAAGGAGGAGAAGGTCTGAGATATGCAGGTTCGTCAACAGAACGGGGTAAGGAAGTCGTGATGTCTATAATCGTCGAGGCATCTTGGTGGAGCCTAGAAATCGTAACTGCGTCCCTTGGACTTTATTGTGGTGATTGAGTACAGGCGTGGACAAACGGAGTGGTAAGATACGCACTTGGCTGGCCATCCTAACGTGAATTGCGTTTTAGATATACGTGTTCTGTGGTCAAACATCTCGACAAGGTGGGCACCTTCGACGGCAGGGTCCCACTCCTGTCTGAGCTCCGGAGTCGTGATAACTGCTTTCCAAGCATCAAGAAGAGCTGATTCATCTGTGGCAGGCACATCGAGGACCACTCGATACACGTTCTCGCCGGACTTTGTCGCCTTGCGGTGGACGACGACGTCCGTCAGCTCGGGGTTTAGCGATACCCTGGACTTCCCCTTCGACGACGTTGGAGCGTCGGAGGCGAGAGAGACGTGTTTCCAGTCGCCGGAATTGTATGAGGCGAGTAGTTGGCGAAAGTTGTTCTCTGCAGCACCGAGTGCATCGGACCATGCTTGACGGAGCCTATGGCAACATTTGAACTTGGCTCTGGTCTTGGATGAAGAGGGGCAGGTACACACCTTGTACCGTCCGACATGACTTGTCCAGGACGCCTTACACGGTACCACTACTAGTAAGTTGTCTTGTCAATGTGACACAACACTGGCAGTGGTTGGGACCAAGCCACGTGGCTTCCAGTTCCTATTTTGGATCCAAAACAAATGTTCGTCGAGATCAGAAACCCGAATGATGGAGTACCTAGAAATAATGTTCGGTATATATTACTACTACATAGTAGAAACCATTACATCTTCATGTAACATACTTTGGATTATAGCAAACATCAAGCTCTATTGCGCAGGTACGTGGTATACATACATACATACATACATCCATGCGTCCCATAGATCAATCCCCATACTGCATCCCGTGACCATAACGTGCGTCGCCATATGTTCCGCCTCCAACCAGCGATTCATGCTGACCTGAAAGACGTGAATAAGTGCTCTTAGATTGCCCTCCTGCAGGTACAGGACGACGAGGCGTGCCGGGGGTATTCATGGTAGGGGCTTGATCGTTGTACACCTCAATCGAGTCAGGGTTCATAGAACTCCTCTTTAGGCTGAGACAAGGCCAACCGAGTACGTACGCGGTCGGGATAGCTGGGCGTCTGAGCGACACCATGCTGGGCGAAGATAGAGTGATCAAATGCAGACGGATCGATTCCATGGTTGGGATCCTCTGCGAATGCCAAGGTCAATCGCCAGCAAAGAGACCGAGAAGACAAGGTCCCACCTTCGTCTAGATCATTGAGCGGGTCATCGCGCATCTTCGGAATCGCGTGGATGGACTAGAAGATGAACCCAAGACCAGCAATGCTACAGGCTGCGAATAGGAGAGCGATACATCAGAGGACGGGTTATGACGATGACAGAGGGACCAGAGACATACCTACTATCGCAATGAAATCCCCGACGCACACACTGGAAGACAATGACAGTGGCTGGCACCCGAAGCATCATAGCTATCTCGAGCGAAGAGATCGCTGGGGACGAGCATTTTGCTCGTCGGTGCGCTGAATAGCTGGATATGGCAGAGCAGCCGGGTATTTCAAAGAATACCACTGGGGGCCGATCTGAGCTTTCAGAGGCTTTGCAATTGGGGCAGATGAAGAAACTTTGGAGCAGGATGTGGTTAAGCAGGAAGAGATTTAAGGGCTTCCCGAACTCGACACATATGCAGATTCTAGTTG
>JBBPNX010000163.1:0-34017 GCA_038091155.1 Harrya chromipes
TCCATGCGTCAGGGTGTATTCGAGGATCCATGAGCGGAGTCCTAATATCCCCGGGGGAAGGAAGTCTGAAAGGCTATCGTAAGTATAGCCTGATGTCCGTGATTAGCGAAATGAAGAGCTAATCCGTAAGTGTCTGAAAGGCATTAGCAAACGGCTAATCCTTGATGAAATGAATCAAGAAGAAACGAAAATAGCCCCGTTCGTATGCGCGGGCTACCGTCTTACGAGGGCTTAGTATACGATCCCGGTTTCTGTTGCAAACCGCAGAAATCCGTAACAGAGCCTATCAAGAACGTGAGATAATGTAGTTCGTCAAGCGGATGAAGGAACTTGGATTAGGTACATACTGCTGGAGTAACTTGAGGGCCTTGGCGTGCATCTTCCTCCCATTATACAAGAACACGAGTTCTGCAGTTTCTGTACTCCAAAAAACGTGTCACTGAGTTTCCTTCTTTCATGCGCATCGCAACACAAGGTTCCCGGGGCATCTCGCAGGAGGTAGAAGATAGCGTCGGGAATGGGAACCACTGCGACGGGGTTATCTGATGAGAGGCGAGTGCGCCAGCGAGCTTGGGCCGCAGAGAAGTAGCGTCGTCTGAATAGGAAAAAATATCAGTGACATAAGAAAAGGAAAAACAGTCACCGTGACGCACCAACCACTTTGCCCTTTTTCTTTCCGCTCGTCTTCCTCCTTGAATGCCACTGATGAGGGCAACAAAGCACCAAAGGTTGTCTTCGTTTGAGCCCTAACGGAAGCTGCCGGTGATCGTGACCTCGAAATCGCTGCCGGAAGTTTGTGTTTATTGGATCCTGCACTAGTATCCTTGGTGCCTCTATCGGTCGACTTGGTTGGTTGACATCACATCCTCCGCCCCGCTAACATCACCAGATTGCTATGTTGACTGTACAACCGGGCCCTCGAACAAGGCTACCCATTCCTCCTGTTTCACCGCTACCGTAGTCTCTTTTGGTCTGATCACTCACATAAATTCCACCACGTAAAGCCTGAGCTCACTCAGTAGCTTCCAGCCGCATTGGCACCATGATTGATTGCCACGCACAGGATAAATGTTCTTATAAGCCCTGTCAGCCCGAGCAGAGTAAATTCTTCCTATCTGTCGCCCTTCTAATCGTCTCAGTTCAAATTCAAATCCATCAAGACCATGTCCTCTGCCCTGCAGTCTTCCCTCTCGGCCCTTCAGCAAAATAACTATGTGTCTTGTACGTTCCTCCGTACTCGTGGTGATCCTTCTCACAGCCTTCTTGCAGTCGCTATGCTCACCGCCATCGTATACGATTATGGTAAGCCACAAGTTCTGTTCCAATACTAGTACTATGAGGCACAGACTCAATATGTCTTCAGTCCTCGTCTTTCCGAAAGAAGTACTATCAAGCATCATTGTCATGCATGGAACGGCTTACCTGATTGATATTTATAAAGGTAGAATTCGTTTGGGTCAGTGTACAGCCAATTCCGGAGTTGAAACGTTCATGACAAGACCATAGAGAAAACCGTGGACTCAGGTGTCAATACTGTACATTCTGGTGTGTGCCATTGAATCACGAGACCACTAGCACGTTCCATGATAACACTACCCCAGGTTCGTTATTGTGGTGTATGTTATCTGGCGTGAGTTTATGGCTGTTGTAATGCATATGCTGAATGCTGACTGCGAATGTCCATGAGGATCGCCGCCCTCTGTAAGTTCGAGATACTGAATGTAGATTTCATTGGAGTTTGACTGTAATAAAAGCAGGAACTAGTTTTGTGCCTTCTGCAAAGGTATATTTTCTTAGATCTCATTGGCTAATGGATGAACTGACGTGAATTACTGTGTATTCATAGACGTACGTATTTGGCTTGCCTTCACTGTTGCACCTTTGAAGCTGTCATTTATTCAACAGTTGTGAGTGCTCATTCAAAGCTTTCACCATCCATTCCATTGATCGGCACTTCAAGGCGAAATATTGTATGAGCTTCAGAGTTGGGTATACCCTGTTTTTCTCGGCGCGGCTGATTGTGAGTAGTTATGTACATCAGATCGGAAATTCAATCTATGATGCCGATTATAGTCATTATGATCCTGCGCGTATGGGCAATGTATAATCAATCAAGGCTAATCCTTGGCACCCTTCTTACCTTTCTTTCTGTCGAAATTATCTCTGTTGTGGTAGCTGCTGCTGCCTACAGCGATCCGAAGAATTATCATTGTATGTAGATGTCGGTTTGATAAATGTGCGCTCAACCAACCAACAGCCAGATTTCACCGTCCAGCTATTGGAATATTCATCTTGTTATCTGCAAAATACAGCGCCCATTTGGGGGGGAGTGACTTGCATTGTGCAACTGACATTTGCTACGGTGTTGTGCATGCTCGCGATCATCCAGTTCGTGAGGCAGTCAATTGCAATGTACGACGTGACGAAGCAATGGCACTGGCAACTCAACCGATACACGAACTTGCTCGTCAAGGAGGGCATCCTCTACTTCTTTGCGTATGTCCCGTCCATTTCCTTTCCCTCCCCTTTCCCCTTCAACCTAAGCCCACTACAAAGTTCCTTCAAATTATCAATGGAGAGCTAACTGTAACTCTCGTGTTGCAGCATCTTTCTCATGAACCTCCCGGGCGTATTGAATGTCACAGGAGATATTCCAGGCTCCAGTTGGCAGTTCATATTAAACAATATCGTACAAGTTGTGCCCGTGTTCACTCTCACCCCTCGATTCATCATAAGCATACGGGAGATGTACGCCCATGACGTTCAAGGCAGACGTGGGGATGGGATTGACACTGGGTTTGGCTTATCCATCTTGTCCAGCCGCGGAGGTGCTGTCAGAGAGCCAATCGTGTTTGCCACTGGAGTGCAGAGCGAGAGCGTCGAGGCGGTCGATGGGCAAAATGAGGGGACGGAAAACGTTTAAGCGGACGATAGGCAGAACGAGGGCAGAGGGGACATCGAGGAGGGGGAAGCCGGGTCTGCTTAGTCCATGAGGGTGGATGTTGTCCCTATATATTCTCGGGTGATGTTTGCCATATGCCAGTCTTCGAAAGCGACTGCAAAAATATCTATTGGATACGTTATCGACTCGTTCCCCAGCATATTCAGTCGGTTGCTGTATACCATGGAATCGACCTCTAGATGAACTTGGCGGGATCTGCGGCAGCTCAAAAACGAATCAACCTGACGAGCTCTCCCGGATTTAATCATCCCGGCGACCCTCTTCTACCAATGTGTGCAAGTGGGAGATGTAAAAGTCTGTGGAGTCATTGGATCAGGTTGCAGATGTCGGTTGAAAGGGGGTACACACGAGAGGGTGATGTATAGTCGAGAGATGGCTGAGCACCAAGCCAGCGCTGTAAGAAGTTCTCCGATGAGACAACCCACATGCAGGTGGAAACCGTTGAATGGAACAGAGATCTTGCCACCGAGGGGCTGACATCGTCAACAGTAGCATGAGATCTAAGAATAACGCAGCACTCCAACGATCATTCGGTGTACTGTGTCTATAGTCTAGTGCGAAGATAAATCATATTCATCCAGAACGAGTTCTACAAGTCAATCGTACCTCGTGGCATCCCCACCAGATATCCCATCACTCTTCTTCCCTCGCCTCCGCTTCCAATATCTCGCGTTCTAGTCGTGCACGTTCGGCCTCACGTAACCGAAGAAGCGTCATGGATTCAAAATCCAACGTACTGTTGGATTTGGCCGGCTCTGGCGGTGGTGTCGCTGGGAATGTACTCGGCTTGGTCAAATAACTTCATGAGCATCGGGGTCAGTTTGAGGGAGGAAGAAACTCACAAAAGTAGAAAATTTGGTAGACCGTGAGTCGTCTGTTTGGCTGTCTCTGCGTTGATTTGCATCGAGCGGTGTCGCGGAAGGCGTACTCCCTTTGGGCTTTCCACCGAGTTCTCCCCTATCGCGTAACCAGCCAAGTATTGGTGGCTCTGAGCCACCCACCCACGACACTTCCATCCCTTGTTCCTTGAGCGCAAGACCACTGAAAATCGCTGCAAACGCAGAACTTATTTGAGTGAAAGGAACGGCAGCATTTACTACTTTCTCTCCTTCGTCCGCACCCGACTTCTTCTTCTTGCTGGGTTTCTTGGGCTTGATCGATAACACGACTGCACCCTCGTCTACCTCCCCAAAGCGTTTCAAATGAGAGGCCAACGCGGAAGCCTCACCGAGCGATGGGAACGTCGAAAGCGTAAACTTGACGCGAATCGTGGTATCGTAAGGGCCCATTGGCGGCGGCACGTTTTCGTCCGGAGCGTCCACCTCTCCCTCCGTTCTTGCTTGGTCTGCCAACTGTCTTT
Organism: Harrya chromipes; assembly: GCA_038091155.1. NCBI lineage: Eukaryota > Fungi > Basidiomycota > Agaricomycetes > Boletales > Boletaceae > Harrya > Harrya chromipes. The sequence goes on from JBBPNX010000163.1 coordinate 4,323, forward strand.
CCCTCTCCTCTCTCATCCGTCTACCTGCCTCCTTGATCAGATCGTTCTCGCCCTCTCTCGCCGCCCTTTGCTTCTCCTGTTCCAACCGCGATTTCTTGAACGCTCGTTCACGCTCTTCGAGCTCCGTCACGAGGACTTTCCTCTTGTTATCATAGGTGGCAAAACGCGCCTTCTTGGCGGCAGCTAGGCGAAGCTGAGCGTCCAATGCAAGGCGTCGGAGCGGATCGAGTAACAGTGTCGATGCTACCGTGAGCGCATGGAACTTTTGGGCTGTGTATCTATGAGCCAGACGATCTTTGGCGAGCACGAATCCGCTTACCTGCATGAGGGTCGTTTCTATTCTGCCAGCATCGGTGAGATATGGGAAAACAGGTGGAGAAAGGAGACGTACGCGATCCGGGTGTACTTTGAGTGAGCGCGTGCGGTAGGCAGTACGAATTTCAGCGTCGGTGGCTTCTTGTGAGAGACCGAGCAATTCGTAAGGGTTCTCTTCAAGTGCTGTAGGTGCTGCTGGGGCCATTGTCAGGGTGAAAGTCAAAGTGCCAAGCTTATGCAATCCAAGTCATTTTGCCTAATTTATCGACCACCACTACCATCCATTCCTTTCATCACGAAAAAACGTAGACGGACGAGATGGCAAAAGGTGGAAAAGCGAGGTGTGTACTGACTGGCGTCTTGTTGGTAATGCTGACCTGTAAATTTGATACGACAGGACTGTCATCGTTCGGATGATCTCGACCGCCCAGACGGGTTTCTTTTACACCACGAAGCGAGTCCGACTGAACAGTCCCAAGTTGTCCGCGGTCAAGTATGATCCCGTGGGTGCGCGACATGTCACTTCTCTCAAGGATTACTGTTCATTCTTTGCATGGCAGTGAAAGCTAAAGTACTTTTCGTGGAAAGTCGGAAGACAAGGAAGTAATGTCGATTGTGCCGTCGTTCTCTATGTCCTTGCTATAATACCACCGTTTCCCTGAAACCACTCGATTGTCTACCAGTGGAAGTAGACCGTGAGAGTCCCCTTTTCTCTCTGCAACTCTAACAAGTGAAACGCACTGGAGATCTGAGATGGAGACAGAAAGCTACACGTTGCAGTTAAACCGGACTCATTTGCTCTTCTTTCCCCCGCTCAATCTCGCTCACGATCGGAACTCGTCGGGCGCTGTTGTGCAGGTCTGTCTCCGCGGTGGTCATGGACAAGGGTATATGCGCTTCCTGATGAAGCCGGCGTTAGGCGTTGCTGATATTTACACAGGGATCTGTTTTCCATCGTACAGGCGCCCATAACCGTGAGTATTTGAATGAAATGGTGCTCCTTTGTCGACCGACCTTTGTCAGAGGACAATCGAAACGCTGCTCGCTGGTCATGTAAACGCGTTGCACGAGCTGCCTGAATGCGTCGTTGTCAAGGAGGTGGTGTCCGGGTACACTCTAATTGGGGGTAAAGTATTGGAATACGCTCGCATGACAAGGCCTTGACCATCATTGTCTCCTTAGTCAGGAAACCTTGGACATACGGTCGCGGAAAGCAGTTCTACCACGGGAATACCACGCTGCAACCTGCTGAACACAAATGGATCTTCCATTTCAAGAGCACGGAATGATCCCGGTCCGTGTGCTGCACGCGAGCCATTGTTCAAGGGTGTCTTAATATGGTCTATATTGTACATGCGCATGTCAGATCGTTGCAACACGGTCGTACCACCCTAACTCTTTTCTTGCCATTGTTCGTATTGGCCACCTGCGAGACTAGCACGATATCTGTCCTCTATGCTATTGCACACGTCGTCGAGATGCGAGAGCGCGTCGACGAATGCGTCAAGGGATGAAAGCCCGTCTTAAGGGTACATTAGCACGGTAATAGCAGCGTTTCCCAAAGGTGACACGCACCATACATCTGAATGCGCAGCTGGATGAGGTTTTCAGAAGGATGCGGGACACTACAAGGACAAAGGAATGACCCGTCATCAGAGACAAAGCACGCGACTGACTCACCTGTAGCCGCAAAACTCTACTTTTGGACTGTGTATGGTGAGCAGAGGCATTCTGATCAGGTGGGACATGACGCACTTTTTCATGAGCATCCATCGAAGTGCATTGCCCATCGTATGCGACTCGTCAAAGATTTGGTAGGTGGCAGCAGAGAGGTCAGGCGATGCGCCTTTCATCTGGCGAATGTCACGAGGTGGTGTTGCATCAAGACAAAAGAACATACAATCTTTATTTTCTGAGCGACGTCGGCCATGATGATGGTATTACTGAAACAGGAAGGAAGTACTTCTTTGAGTACAACTTGAATGCATGTTGCCAGTGACTCCTTATACACACTTCATTAGTATAAAATGAGTTTAGCTTTAGATATCTCGTCTTATGGATCGTCCTACCCTCCCTTCTCTACATTCTCTTAACCTGCCTCGTGGAACCATTCCGTTTCATTTGGGCAACCCGGACGATCAGGTGTGTCGGGTAGATGATACCTTTTTCTACGTACCCGACCCCCAATTGTTCACTCTCATCTATCAGAGGCAGATACAACCCCTTCAACTCCCTTCTCCTTCCCAACTCCCCGTCGCACCCCCGGCGTCCATCCCCCCACCCGGGCCTACGCCAAGAGCGACATTACTGCCGCTCTGGGCAGCGCCAGAGACGGTCCCACGCAACCAGTGCCGTCTCCGTCTCACACCCGCCTCGCTCGACAACGCAGAAGTCATCTTCGTCGTCAAACCCGCGTGTGGATCACAAAGGCCTCCAGTCCAGGTCTACATAGGCCTCGCGGTTCAGGATCTGCTTTCCGGACGTGTGCGCGATCTTCCAGAAGGCACGCATTTGTGTCCGTACCGCATCGTTCGCTTCGACCCTTTGAACCCGTTTGCACTTCGCCCGGTCGAGTCGTCGCAGACGAAAATTTGACGCGCATCACATCATGACTTATCTTTCATGTCCTGAAACGTAAATCAATACTACCCTTTTCAGTGTGTCGTTTAAATAACATTCCTGTATCATCTGTCGTCGCCGTTGCTTTCTCTTTTTCGGTTGTAGGAGTGGTTAGTCGTTACTTTTGACTTGTAAATGTACTTCTGATCAAGCAAGACTTGCAGGTCGGGACTTGCCAGTGACGCGAGTCGACACAGACCTATCCTTGATGGTACACTTGTGACTTCATTCGCGGTGCAGCCGGTGTAGTACTCCCCGGTGCAGGCGTCGACGACGCAGCAAGTGAACGATTGGCGTAGGCCCATACGAATTCGCCGACTGGTACGTGTCACAATTTGACGACGCGGGCACACTGTGTTGTACTACGACAGACTCGGATCGACCGGTCGTGCGCGTGACTCAAGAGCTGAGCTTTCTGGGCGTTGCTGGGCAAGTGTACTTGCATCCTACGCGATCGTACCTGTGATCGCAATAAGTACTATCCTGATCTCTCGAAGTTGTTGCCGGCGCAGAAATTACCTTCCCACTTTGGAAGCGTTCTAAGTGAATTTCAAGCGGGTTCCTTGAATGAGGAGACGCTCACAAGGACTTGTGACAAGTGCGATAAGTGACGACGTTGTTGTCGAACCCCGTTTGACGTTATCTCTAGAGATAACTTCAATCGAGGTGTTCTCTGTCAGCATTCTAATAGAGCTTAGAAAATACTCGAGGGTTATTGTAGCAACTTGAACTTGAAGCAGTGACTCGGATAGTTCAAACGCAAGATAAGATTATCTTGCCATCCGGGATCTGAACAAGGCAGGTCATTTCCGACGCGAGTTCCAGGAACTTGAAAAGTTTATATTCACACCTACTTCAAATCGAGGCACACTACAAGCTGGCGCAGCACATTCTGATTTCTCGGATCTGACGGTAGCAAGATCTCTAAATCAGCGCCCAGCGCTCACTCGTCTTTCTAGCCCTTCATATAAACATTCGTAGGCTCCGAAATAGGTACCATCTGACACTCGCACGGACCGCCGTGGCAGCACGCTCTCGTGTGGCGGGCCCGGGGTCAGACCCAGTTTCAGGTATCACTCACCCACCCTACCGTCACGCATCATGATCAATCCGCGTACTCTTATCGGCCTGTGTCAACGAGCAGAGTAGGATCAGCTGGATTCGTATTTTGACCCTCTGGCCAACGCTAGCTTTGAAGCTTAATGCGACAAAGGGAAGAATGGCAGAAGCGAGGCGAGACATAGCAGACGGACAGATAAGTACTGGCCAGGACGCCTCGAGTAAGGAGAGAAGATGTGCGAGCTAGAAGGCTCAGATTCCGTCACTCTGAGTGGATATTGCATTAAGCTTGAAGGTTGGGTACATACTTTATCTATACGCCACTGGTGATGCGAGGCGATACCTTGAAGGCCTCGAAAATAAATTAGTGCACTCAGGCTGGGAATGGCACTCGGCCCATGTGAGCTCTGTCAAGGCGATCAAATGGAGTCAGCGGGAATGTGCTTGCAAACTTGAACCGGCCTTCAAGTTGTGCGCGAATGAATTGATGAGTTCGAAGTTCAAATCGGATGAAAGCCGCAATCCCGTCAGAGTGCCTCTCACTCAGTTGTTCTAGAACAACACCATGCTGGGGAATGAAGTATTCCACTTATCTCTCGTGTTCTCTGTCAGCATTCTAATAAGAGCTTACGCGTGAAGAAGAATAGAAACGACCTTCAAGTGTCATATAAAAGCTTGTGGAGGCGGGGGAGTCAGCCCTCTTAAGACCGTCACTCGTCGACTTAAATGTGCCTACCAAGCACATTTCGATCCCCGACAGATTCCTGGACGGTGACCATGAGTGCCAGTGGTTGTATAAAGGAGAGGAGTGTTTCACCGAGACCTCACTCGTTAGGATTATCTGTTCATTGGAGCTCAAAGTTACTAGCATTACACTTCAAGTTTCGGAGATATTTTCCACTGATATTCAGTTCTGAACGTTGGAGGAGCCCGAGAGTCTTGTAAGTTTCGCCTCCTCGAGATCCTTCAGTAGCCGCAGTATGGAGCATCTTCGTGGTGCATGAACTTCGAGGGTTAGCAACAACTTGAAGGTTCAAACGCAAGATAAGGTTATCATGATCTTGCCGGACTCCGCAAATACCCGCATTACCCTTGAAATTCTCCGAGATCTGAACTGTTATGGCACTGTGGTCATTTCCGATTCACACCTACTTCGAGGCACACTACAAGCTGGCCGCTGAACATTCTGATTTCTCGGATCTGACGGTAGCAATGTCTCTAAATCAGCGCCCAGCGCTCACTCGTCCTTCTGGCCCTTCATATAAGGATTCGAAGCGTAGGCTTCGAAATAGGTACCATCCGACACTCGCACCCACCGTGACCGTCGTGGCAGCACGCCCGTATGGCGGGTCCGACCCAGTTTCAGGTATCACTCACCCCACCCTACCATCACGCATCATGATCAATCCGGCGTACTCTTATCAGCCTGACACATTAATGTGTGACAGATAAACCCGGTAAACCTTGGTGCCCTTATATTCAAGGGTGCTCATGTTCAGGTTGCCGTTCCACATCCCTCAAAACCCTTGTCCAACTCCTCTTCCCCGCTTGTCATGCGGCCGAGGACAAGTCCAGCCCCTTCCAGAGGGTACACTCAGGCAAGTGTCTGTCTTGGTGTACATGGCTTCCCTCGCGTACTCAAGTCACTTCTTGATGCTAGCCAATACAAAGGCATACCGGGTATCTGGATGAGCAGTTGACGCTCTTGGCCGCCCAAAGCGCGAGCGTACACGAACGGCGACGCGTCCTACGCGAACGACAGCGCGTGCAGCTCGAGCTTGCGCTGCTCGTCATTCCCCAACACCACTCTGAAAGGGACAAGGATACCCGCTGTGTCTCCCCCGGGTCAAGTGAAGAACCCCGATCTCGGTTCTCACACTCGTTGACCCCGTCCCCCGTGGTCAGTCGCCCACGACCCGCTGCAGCGAGTAGGGACTGACACTATCACACAGTTAATGAATGCACCAGCGCTCCCGTTTCCACCCAGTCCATCACGCAATAAACGCAAGTCGATGTTTGCAAAATTCGTAAAAGTCTTTGTATCGTGATGCTGTTGCATGACGACATTTCATTGGAGATAGTACGATAATGTTCACGTCATATTTATGTACCATAGTGCGCACAGGGTTGGCAATCAGTTGCATCAACGCCAAGAGGCCGTTGAGCTCTTTCTTCAACTGCGACCGCGCTTTCGTTGTGCTGCGGACGCTGTTTCTATTTGCCCTCTTTCATACCACAACAACCCTGTCCGTATATCCACCATGGACGAGATAGTCCCTAATTTATGGATCGGTGACCTGCCAAGTGCACTAGATGTGGAGTCCCTTAAGGCCAAGAAGATCTTTAGTGTGGTAACAGCAATGCGAGGCAAGGTTACCATCAACGCGGTACGCTCCAAGTGTCTCTATCTCTAGACGTCTCCGGAACATGTTCGTCCCCCTAGACGTTCATCAAGTATCAAATCAACATCGACGACAGCGCAGACGAAGATGTACTTGTCCACATTCTGCCATCCATATCCTTCATCCAGAAGGAACTCGACAAGGGTCGCGGCGTGCTCGTGCACTGTCAAGCGGGCCTAAGTGAGTCGTCTAAATTGACCTACTCGGTGGAGATGAACCGCTTGCAGGTCGAAGTGCAACCATCGTCGCAGCATACTTGATGTACACCCGCAACCTAGACGCCGCTACCGCCCTCGATATGATAAGAGCCGTGCGCCCACACACGGAGTGAGCTCATGAAACGTTCATGTACCTGACCGAAGCTCACATGAACAGCCCCAACGAAGGCTTCCTCCAACAACTCGAAATATTTCATCAGGCATCGTACAAGATCTCTCGCAGTTCCAAACCCATCCGGATGTTTTACATGGAGCGAACATTGGAAGAAGTCATGAGTGCGTAATGTCCTGTTCATTCATTACCTTACCCCTGGTCTTCCACGTGCGATCTCGCCCTGGCCATACGATCCTGATCTGATCTTCCTAGATGGCGACGGTTCCGCCCCGCCAAACGACATGTTTGCGAGATATCCGCAGACACCCGGATCCGAGTCAGCTCCAAACACCCCTGTCATCGTCCCAAGCAGACGAATACGATGTAAAATGTGCAGGTACATGACCCATCCCCTACCCATTTAAAGCTCGCCATGCTAAGACGATCCGCACTCTCCCCAGACAGGAACTCGCCACGCGCGAACACATGCTCGATCACGGCCAACTCGGTCCACCGACACCCGCTCTTCCCTCTCTCTCCCCTGCCAGATCCCGTCGTTCTTCAGAGGACTACCCCTTCCCCGCGACTCGCTCCCGACGCCCGTCCGCCAGTCTGAACGTCACCATTTCTCGTCGTCCTTCAATAAATCAACCCCGCTCGCGCCTCAACTCGGCATCAAATGCATTCTCCGAAGGACGCCCCGCCATCCTCGCCGCCCTGGGCGGCCGCGGACTCCTCGAATCCCTCTCCATGTCCGCCCTCGAGACTGAAGACGACCCCGACCCCAACCCTTCCGAGTCCGACACGGACGACAAGCCCACGACCTCAAGTAGCACCGCCGCACTCGACCCGCCCTCACGTCGCCCCTCGGGGAGCGACGCCCGGCCTTTCCGGCCCTCACCCCTCTCAATGGAGGGCATCGGTCGAGATCTCTCACACGCACTTGGGGAGAGCCTCAACATGACATCCGACGCTGTCGCCCCGCCTGAGGAGCTGACTCAGTCCCCCTCGGCAGACACAGCCAAGCGCGTCCCATCCCCGCCGCCCCCAACCGCAGGCGGCGTGGGCTACGTCTCCCACGCGAGCACCAGCAATGGCTCTACAACGGACCTCGCCGCACAGCTCTCGGCCAATCCGAAATTCGCCGCGCTACGTGCCGCGGCGAGCATGCATCTGAGCATGACGGGATTAAACGGGAGTGGCAAGGCCGCGTTGAGCCCGCCGATATTGATGAACCCGAAATGTTCGGGGTATTTTGTGGAACCGGTAAGTGTCGTTTTGCCGTCCTTGTGCTTTTCTTTCGCGGTGTGGGCTGATTTGGATGGCATAGATGAAGTGGATGGACTCGATGCTCGCAAACGGAGAGCTCTCTGGCAAGATCGTCTGTCCCAACAAGAAATGCAGTGCCAAGATCGGCAACTATGATTGGGCGGGGGTATGTTGTGGATGCAAAGAATGGGTGACGCCGGTACGCAGACGAGTCACTTCACGTTTTCGGCTCGCATGTTTGTTTGTGTTGACTGACGACCGGTTGGTGATCTAGGGCTTTTGCATTCATCGTTCCAAAGTGGACGAGATCGTCGTATAAACGTACGCGTACGCTTGACGCTGAAGACTTTGATTTCGGTTACCCATGTCCTTGTTTTTCCTCGAACATTACACACGACTTATTCCTGTACCCTGCGGATGGAATGGATAGCATTTGTAAAAGAGTAAATGTACATGATGAACGAAAGTGTTAGACGATAGGCGGACCGTTCTCCAGGATTGCATACTAAAAGGAGTGTGATGAGTTCTAAGGTAGCCAAAACCTTGAAGAGTGAAGAAAAAAACAAAAAGAACATGCATACTACACATGCGAGAAAGAGAAAGAGATAAGGTGGTATAATGACGATAGCGTGTCCAGATCAATAGCGCGAATTACCAAGGGAGCGTAGGATGACTCAAAATGTGAGCTGTAAACTAAGGAAGCGAGTAAAGAAGAAAAAAAAACGACTGAAATAAAGCGAGTATGTGCAATGAAAACATATGAATGTGTAGGTGAGGTTGTATCCATTAGCGATCTTCAGTGGTGTTGACCGTGCTGACCGAGTTGACTGTGTTTACCGTCTTTGCAGATCGCCTTGAACCGAACCGAAGTTTGCCGTCGTCTCCCCGACCCCATGAGAACAGCCCAACGACATCGTGTGATTGTGAACTCCCTGTACGTGAGCGGAGGGACCACGCTGGCGATACGGGCCGTGCAGGCGCACTGACTTCAAGATGCTCATGATGGGGATGTGGGTGATGGTGATGGCCAACAGTGTGTCGCCCATCACAGCACGCGCGTACGTTCTCCAGCCCCTCAAAGCCATCATCCGATCGCGCTTCGCCATGTAGCTCAAACTCGAGCTCTTCGTCATCCTGCGCCTTCCCTGACATCACTTGCTCAAACGACCGGGTAGGACTATATGGGCTCTCTGGCGCGGCCCATCGAAGATATTCCGCTGCAGGCGTTCCAGTGCGCTTGCCGAGGGAGCCCCTGACGGACAACTGGGAGCGACTCCGCGTACCACGAGGCGTCGTGTTAACCGCACCCCCGTTGCGACTGCTCCGGTCACTCCGTTGGCTTTGGGGACTCGAATCGACCAGGTGACCGTCGTCCGTAAATTCGGCGCTGTGTAACAATGGACTCGTAGAAGGTACACCGTTCCCGTTGCGGTTCGGGGATACTGCGTTTGGATTGGGACGGGCCAAAAGGTACTTGAGGGCCTAAAGAAGCACACATCAGAAATCTATCGCAGGTCATGCTACAACACGTCACCTACATTTAGCCAAATGTCGTGACGCTCTTTCGTGGGTGCAGTGATCTTCATCTCCCTTTGTGCCGTCGAGATCACAACACTATACTGGTACAGCCCAGGTGGCATGGGGTTGGGATCCAGAACCGAACGCACACCTTCGATGTAAGCTGTGAAGAGAACACATCAATCAGCTACCTGGCAAAGCCATCACGCGCGCACAAAAACGAACTCACCACTCTTAGCACTGGACTCGGAGACGTTCGATGATCCGGGATCAGCGGAGCTCCAGTACAGCGTCTTGGTGTATGGATGTACCCAAAAGAATCGTTTATGCCGCTTCTCTCCGTGCCCTTTCCCAATTGCGCGTCTTGTATACTTGTACAAGAATTCCCCGATCATCGTTTGAGTAATGGCATGGATGATAGTAGGGTCCGCCGCTCCGCCAGCCTGGTCCAGACCTTGGGCAGATGATAAAACAGATGCGCCTTGGGTGTGTCCGCGGTTCATGAACGGGTTGTGATCCGATGACATCGACGACCGCGGAGAGAGCGCCGAGGTAAGAGAAGTACTCGACAATTCTCTGCGTTCCTTCTCTTGGGCGCCCCATGAGTTCTGCGCATGGGCAGCAGCGTTCGCGGCAGATCTGAAACTGCTTGTGGACGGCGGCTGGCGAATGACCGCCGAAGGGGGCATACTCGATCCATGCTGTCTTGAACCATACGACCCTTTGTTGTGCACGGAGAGCCTTGTACCAAACGTTGGTGTGGTCGCGCGTTGGATGAGCTCTGGTGGAGGAGGGGACGACGGTCTCGGTGGTGGAACATCACCCGTAGCAGATGAGGTCGTTGGGAGCTTTCTCTCAGGTACAAACGTAGGTGGAAGCATACTGTTGGGTGGAGGAGGTTGACGTGGAGGGGGAGGCAAGGCCATCGTGGGTGGACGTGTCTTGTCGACCACCGAAGGAACATTCGACGGCGTGCGAGATCGTTTCGCAAGGTCGTCGGCGGCGACGACAGACGCAGCGGATTCAATAGACTTCCGTTTCTCCGACTGAGAAAGACGAGATTGAATCACGTTGAAAGTTGCCGCTACAGAGTCTCTGATGTTGGTGATAGGTGAGGGCGGGCCAGAGGGTGGAGTCTGGGGCGAGGATGCCACGAATTGGAACTGCTGTCCACTGGATCCAACTTTGTAGAGACCCATAGGTGTGCCTGGGGCAGCAGGATGAGCAAGCGGTGTGATGGAAGAGCTTGAGACATCCTGTTTCCCTGAAGGAGGAGTAGAGGGAGGGAGCGGGGCTGAAGGAGTAGTGGGAGTGGTAGGTCTTGGGGAATCTGTCTGTATCGACATCTCCTTGACCTCCGGCTTTGGTTGCTCCACCAGCTTATCGACATACTTGATGACTTCAACTGGCTTCTCAACGTACTTGATGACCTCGACTGGCCTGTCGACCTCCTTGACCACTTCAACCTGCTTCTCGACCACCTTTATCACCTCGACCTCTCTTACAACTTCAACTTCCTTGATCACCTCTTTGATCACCTCGACCTCCTTGATGACTTCGACGACCTTCACATCTTCGAGTGCAGCATCAATGCCCTTCTCGTCATACTCGACAGGTGGCTTCGACGATTCAAGCTGATACAACGGCCTGCGCTCTGTAAGGGATGCTTGGGAAGACCAATCCGCCCGACTCGAGACAGATGCCTTAATGCTCTCCTCGTCGCTCTCGGAATAGTCATTGTCCGAGATTGTCAGCATTGAGTGGAAGTCCTCCCGCGACTCGGAAGGTGTCATCATCCCTATGCTCATCCGAGCGTCGACATAATCATCCACATCCGTCTCGGTTTCTGCACCCGTCTCAGTAGCACCGTCATCAATGTCGGATTCGGATTCGTAAGCGAGCTCGGAGGGTGTGGAAAGGGAGCCAGGCATGCGACCGTTCCGCACGGTAACGTCTGCGCTGCCATCGTCGGAGGACTTGGAGAAGTCGGTTTGCATGAGTGTTGTGCGACGCGACGTAGGGGAGAAAACGGGGTGAGGAGGATATCTGGAGAGAAGAGAGGTTTGGATCCCTGTTTCGGCACCGGCTTCAGAGGGCAGATGTTGAACGGCCATGTCGGTGTGCTGGAGAACGACCTCCTCGGTCTGCGAAGACGTCTCTGAAGTAACGAGGGAGGTAGTTGCAGACGAAACGGTCTCTGCTTCGGCTTGTACACCAGTTTCGGTTGTGACAGGCGCAAGGGTGGGGACTATCAACGTTAATTCACCTAAATCGGTCTGGCATTCAACCTCCCTGGTCTCCCGTTCCCTGTCGAGGACATCATCTTCAACCAGGCTGATCATCCCTATGCCCAACTCTGAGGAAAGTGCGGTAGATAATGCTTCGGGTTGGTCAACGAGTGAAGGTGGTCGTGCTTCCTGGAATGCAGCACCACCACGCGCACGACGAGCACCGCCGCGACCACTGCGCGAGAGAACGGATTGACGTAGGGGACTGGTGCTTGATTGCAAGGAACTTGACTTGCGGAGCACGTTTGCGAAGGCGGGGTCCATTCCATCAACACTTGTGCGATTGGAGACTGTAGCCTGTGGCGAGACTTCAAGACCGCGGTGCTGCACGCCCTCGTCGTTGTGATCATCATCAGACCCGCCAAGGTCAAATTCATCGGTACCACCTTCCTGGTCGTAGAAAGCACCTGGGATTGATGGAACAGGAGGCGTCGAATTAATACCGAGCCCATCAATACCATTCGGTGAACGCTGGCGGATAGCCATCTCGAACCGTTCAGCAAGTGACATGCCACCACGGCCTCTCCGGCCACGTCCTCCAGCATAGCGGGAGGGGCCAAGCCTGTGTTTCGGCTTGACGTTTGCAGCAGGTGCTGGCGCATCAATGTCCTCGAATAACTCACTCTCCGGTGGTTCGTTCTCGTCGTGAACGTACCCAGGCGAGGCTTCCAGTTTACGCCTGTATTCCAAACGCATCTCTTTCTCGCGATGAAGGGAGCCCTTGAGAGTCTTGATCTGTCTCTCAGCGTGGAAGAGTCTTTGTTGAAGGGCTTCTATTTCCTTGTTGGGGTGATTAGATGCGTGGAAAGAACGTGAAGGCGACGGGTCGGGAGAAGCATCCGCAATGTCCTCGAACGAATCTGGTTGGAGTACAACAGACATGTCCTGTCGTTTCCTGTTCGTGGACATGCCTCCAACAGTGAACACATCGTCCTCGTCAACGGTAGCAGGGGTCAAAAAGTCTTTGCCGTCTCCACCCGGGGTGAGAGGAGAGCCGAACTTGGGTCCCAGTTTCCGGTTAGCTTTCACCACCTCTGCCTTCAGAGCATCGAGTGCAGACTGCAAATCGGACTTGTCGCGCTGCAAACCCGCGGCATGTTTCCGTGCCTGGGCGAACTCCGTGTCGTGTTTGGCTTTGAATTCGTCGAATGCGGTCTTTGTACGCTCCGTTTCATTCTTGTGTTGGTCTGCGGATTCACGTGCCGTATTGAGCAACTTGGTAAGTCGTTTGTGCTCAGATTCCAGTCTCTGTGCAGAACTCTGGGAATCGGAGAACTGTGCACGGAGCTCTTGCAGGGTGACTTCGAGGTTCCAGTTCTCTTCCTTGTACTTGTCTAGTAGGGTTGGGTGTCAACTAGACGCAACGTCGATGCGGGAGATGTATACCTGAACTCTGCTCTTGCGCACGGAGGGCGGTGCGAAGGGACTCGATAGTCTTCTCAAGATCATCCTTTTCCTCTTTCATGTCCTGTATCGCCCTGTCCCGCTCGCCGAGGAGACTTTGGAGGCGTCGAACCTCGGTCAGCAAACCGCTGCCAATTTCAAATGCAAATTCTAGACGACGGAAATGAAGAGGTTTAAGAGAGGGAATGGTTGTGATCACATGTGGAGCGACGCACCGACGTCGTCAGCTCTGTGAGCTGCGTTCTTGGCTCGACGAGACTGTGCGGCCGAAGAAGAGGTAGCCTTGGACCGTTCTGGTTCATCGCGAGGAAGATCTTTGGCTAGAACTATCGGAGAAAGCGTGTCGTCCGCAGAACGCTAGAGAGAGGTCAGCCACAAGTAGGTTGAGGCAGAATGAGGATAAAAACGAAGTCAAATGCGATTTATGAATGAGCGCTATGAGAGGAACGCGTCATCTCTCTGATGACGAGTTGTAGGGTGTGCCTACAGCGTCGAGTGGATGGCAGAGAAATGAATAACACTCGAGCAAGGAACAGAGGAGATTGAGGGGCGCCAAGTGGTCGTTGTGCGCGGAAACCACGAGGCACGGAGAGAAGCACAGACACGAGCAAGAATTGACTCGGGCTGGATCAACTGCGCGAAGAGAAGATGATATGCATACCTCTGGACCAAACGCACTCGATAGCAGGGCATTTTCGAGGTCCCAAGCTTTGATTGTGTCTGTGAGCTCACGGTAGCGCTCCCTGGCCTCTGCGTCTAGATCTTCGTCGTCACCACGCTCTACGTCGAAGTCCTGGAGATGACGGATCTTTTCTTCGAGCTCGATCTGCTGAGCGAGGACGCGTTGACCGAGTGCGCCTGCCTGTTGGAGTTGTTTTTCCTTGCTGTCGAGAAGGAGTTGGAGGTGGAGCTTGCGCTCTGACGGGGATGCAAAAGGGTTGAAAGAAAGGTCTGGCAAAGAAGAAAGAGCGGCAGTAAGACCGTCGGATGTGCTGGCCATCGTCCAAGATGGCCGCTCGACAGAATTTTAGAAAACACACCCAACAAACGTTGAAAGCCGTGGTCAAGTCAACAAAACGACATCAACCTAATTAGGTAACTAGTTCACATCACCAACTTGTTCGCTTCCCCCTATCATTAGCACTGTCATGTTACGTCTCGGTGTCGACGTCGGGGGAACCAACACGTAGGTCTTTTTGAGTACATATACATCTCTGATACCAACATCGTCCATCAGCGACGCAGTTCTACTAAATATATCAGACGGTCTCGTCCTTGCATCTGCCAAACACCCAACCACCCCAGATGTCACCCAGGGTATCCAACATGCCATCCAAAATGTCCTCGATCAAGTCCCGCTTGCAACCGATCTCCAAGCGATCTCCATCGGAACAACCGTAGGTCTCCTGGAGACACCCTTGCGCACTGCTGAGTGTCCTCTAGCACTTTGTGAACGCGCTTGTCGAGAGAAATCGCGCCCGTCTCGATCGCGTAGCTGTCATTCGTCTCTGTGGTCCGTTCACCCATGGCACGCCCCCATTCGTTGGATTTCCACTCGACTTGAAAAACAGTACGTCCTCCATGGTGCTCTATTTTGACGATCATCGATATCAATTGGGCGTCAGTCTTAAAAGGCCCCTGTTTCCTCGTTTCGGGCGGACTGCAGATTGATGGGAGCGAAATTGCCAGTGTAGACGCCACCGAGATTGAGTCCGCCTGCGACCAGATCGACAGAGAGGCACGTCGTTTCGCGTTTCAACTTGCCGTAATTGGCTCCGTACTAAACGTAAATTCGACACCGAAAGGACATCCGTGCAGTTGCGATCATCTCGGTTTTTGCTCCCATCGATTCCACCCTCAAACAGGAAGAACACGTCGCTTCCATCCTGCAAGCGAAACTACCACACCTCAACGTCGTGTGTTCCAAGGATGTGGCTCACATCGGCCTCCTGGAACGCGAGAATGCTACCATTCTCAACGCATCGCTTCTTAGGTATGCAAAGAAGATCGTCACTGGCTTCCAGAAAGCTGCACGTGCATTACATTTAACGTGCCCTGTATTCATCACGAGTAACGATGGCACCTTACTCAACTGCGCTCAGGCCGCTAAATTACCCATTCGGACGTTGTGAGTACTTCATCCCTGCATCCACAGCGTTTCAATTCTCACCGACCTCTGATCGAATTCCCGATCACAATGATCGCATAGTTCTTCTGGTCCAACAAATTCTATGAGGGGAGCTGCGTTCCTCGCATCCCTTCAGTCTGACATCTCCAAAGAATCCGCGTTGGTCGTCGATATAGGAGGCACGACAGTTCGTCCATGTTCTCTTCCCATCTCTCGGACTCTATAACGGATGCAATTCACAGACGGACATCGGAATGCTTCTGTTCGTGCTTCCCCTAACCGAGTCGAGCATCCCTGATCCTAACACCCCTGATCTCAAGACCCAGCGGCTTCCCTCGGCAAGCTGCGGCCCTCCATGAACTCTGCGGGGTTTTGTTGAACTTCTCCATGCCTCATGTCACCAGGTAATTTCACGCGCTTTTCTCCCCATACAACCTTTGTTCTCACTAAATTTCCGTTCTAGCTTCGGTCTCGGAGGTGGTTCTCTCATCCGCCAGGATTCTCACTCCAAACGGGTAACGATCGGTCCTGACTCAGTCGGACACAGAATCACATCCGAAGCCCGTGTCTTCAACGGTGCAACGGTTACTGCTACAGACATCGCCGTTGCTGCTGGACGGGCGTCCATTGGAGATGTTTCCCGCGTTGCGGGTCTTGATCAATCCATCATCGATGGTGCACAAAAGGAAATCAAAAGCATGCTACAGAACACGCTGGACGCCATGAAGACGTCAGCGACGGACATCCCCGTCTATCTCGTCGGCGGAGGATCCATTTTGGCACCAGACGAACTCGTCGGGGTTAGTCGGGTGCATAGATTCCCTCATTACGATGTTGCGAATGCGGTTGGCGCCGCTATCGCTCAGGTGAGGAGGGTTCGGCTGGGACTCAGTTCGTGACTCATGAATGGGTAGATATCCGGTACGATCGACTCGTTTGAGGACGTTTCGTCTAAGCCCGTGGCAGAAGTAAGAAAAATCATGGAAGCCAAAGCCATCGCCCGCGCAGTGGCTTCGGGTGCTGCTCCGGATCGCGTTTTCATTGTAGAAAGCGAGGTGATACCTGTCGCGTATACCACTGGGAGATGTCGCTTCTACGTCAAGGCCGCTGGCGACTGGAGTGGAAATGCGGTCCCTGACGAAATAGACGACGACGATTCCAACTGCGACCCATCTACTGAGAATACCATAGCGCTCTCCCAGACGGCTCCAGAGACTGCACCCGGAGAGACTTTTTCGGCCGATACCATTCTTTCTTACAAACCGAAAGTGCAAGATAACCAGTGGATTTTATCTGAAATCGACCTTGAGTGGATAGCGGACGGATGCTATGTTATGGGCTGCGGCGGAGGTGGTTCGCCGATGCACATCTTTCTAGAACTCAGGGAGATGGTGCGGGAGGGACAAGTCATCCGCGTCATCGATGTTAGCTCTCTTGTCCCAGATGCGCTCGTAGGGATGGGTGGCGCCCTGGGGAGCCCGGAAGTGGCTGAAGAGAGACTGCTCGGAAACGAGTGCGCTTGTCACACCTTTGGACTATTCCTCTTTAACCATGTCATAGGTACAACGACGCGTGTGATAACCTATGGGAGTTTATGGGGGTAAGTATAGCAGTACAATACCGATAGTGGCTGGGTCTCACTCAGGTCCGCAGATCAAACCTGACGCGCTCTGTGGGCTGGAAATCGGAGGAGGAAACGGGATGATCAACGTGAATCACCTCAAATCACTTGAAGCCGCTTGTGTTTCTCGTATTGATATTCCACCCAGATGATCACAGGCGCCACAAAGAACTATGACATTCCGATCGTCGATGGCGATTTCATGGTATGTAACCCACGATCGTTTGCCCGTAGACCTCGGTGACGGGGCCGTTCCTCAGGGTCGCGCATATCCAACCGTAGGTGATCAAATGCGTCCGAGATGTGGATGAAGTTAAGGTCGAATGCTGCAGTGGCATCAAACGACTGCCAACGTGTACGATGAATCGGGCCGTGCGGTCAAGCTTCTGCCTGTTGCCGTATCGAGTGGGGATGGTAACGTCATTGTAGGTCTTGTTCCTCCCTAGGGTGTTCATAGACACTAAGACCCTGATCACGTTACGAAGATCATGACCAAGGCGAAGAAAGACACCGATGTTGACGCATTACTGCGGGCGGCCTGCGTCGAGATGGGGTGAGTGATTTCCCCGTGCCACTACCCCGTTCCGTCTCAAGGATCATCAGGACGTTCGTAGGACTTGCGAGTCGGCCCTTGCAAGCCAAGGAATTGGGGGTTTCTATGATCGTCAACACGGTGTCGTTGAGCTGGCGGATCGGAAGAGCGATTGCGCTCGCGCGGAAGCAGTCCAACATTGACCAGATCGGAGAAGTCATCGTCGATGCGGTTGGGGGGAGCAAGACAGCAAGAGTGTTGTTCAGCGGCAAGATTATCGACCTTCGCAGGAGGCGAGTCTTACCCTAGTACCCCCGAGATGTGAGGCTGATGGTTTCCCAGGCTGTATAAAGGACATACGATCGGAGAAGTCGTCATCTCGGCGCTGTCCGCGGACGAAGATGTGGCGGATGATTCTGACAAACAAAAAGCGAGGTTTTACGGGACGCTCACGATACCGTTCAAGAACGAAAACCTACATGCAGAACATGTATCCCCGGATGGTCAAATAAAGGTGGCAGCCAAGCCAACGAATTCTCTCACCGAAACAACGCGTTGACATTTCTTCCTGTATTCAGACGCTCGCCACCGTGCCGGATCTTATTGCAGTGCTCGACGCCCAGAGCGGCTCGGCACTGGGAACTCCGCAGTACAAATATGGATTGAGAGTGTTGGTCCTCGGGATAACAGCCGCGCCTCAATGGACGGATACCCAGAGGGGCCTCGAGCTTGGGGGACCAAGTGCATTTAGGTCCGACATGTCTCCGAACGTCCATGCACAACATGCTGACCAGCTTCTCCAGCTTCTCTGACATTCAGTATACACCACTCGGGGTATACTCGAAGCCACGCTCGGTCATCGAAGAATATGCCGAAAGGACGTAGTAGTACCCCCAACGAAGCACACTTGCAAATCTGGGGTGTGAACACCGGAATGTAAATGTACGACGAATGACGAATGAGCGATTGATCTCTGTGTCTCCGTTCGAGAATACCCTCTGCCCGCGTTTTCGGCCGAGTTCATTAGGTGTGGTTCTTTTCTCCCGTTCCGATTGTCTTTCTCTCCCCGTCTTGTTTTTGCCTCGTTTCTTTTTCTCATGTGCATCGCCTCGTAGCACGCGGTTCGTCGTGACATTTTTTCCCCAGACAAGATTCTGGGGCCCTGCGTGTGGTCAAGAATAGCGATGGCGACCGTTCACATTGTCTCGGGCGTTGCTACTGCCAAGTCCACGCCCGAGTCCGAGTCTGTGGTCGCCCATCATTGGATCTAATCCACGGACACGAGGAATGATGACACACTGCCTCGTCCGACGAATACCGAACGGGACTGGCTTCGAGTTCCATGTCATGACGGCCGCCGATCGGGTGGGACCGGTGTGCATGTCTCGTTCGTCCACCCGTTCGGTTCCCAGTCGGGTGTATCCCTCGCGACGGTGGCGGTGGCGATTTGATCGCTGCCAGCGTCTGACATGCGCGACGTGGTCCAGGTGAGGCCCGTCAGTACTTTACACGCTGGACCAATGGGATAAGAGCCCACCACTGGGTGTGTGAGCATCACTCAAGGTTGGGCAGGGCGATCGTTTAGCGACATGATGCGCATCCTGTCTCGACCCTATACCACGGTAAGCGCAAGGCGCAACAACTTGGGTCCAGGTCATGCCAAAGGAAACGAAGAGTGTCAATTTACTTGATGTATACATGCAAGAGTGGTTGATAAATTAATTCTACGTGACATGAATCATGGATGAGGCGTCGTCCAAATGTGCGTGATAAGAAATATCGTTCCGCACGCAGGCGGAAGAAGAAGGAACAATGGTATGCCGAGGAGGGTTTGTTAGTCATGCTGAAAAAAGAAAGATTTCCGTCGCACGTCGCACGTGGGATCATACAGCATCGGTGAATTAAGAGGTGAAAAACGCCGAGCGATGACAACGACGACAACGACAAAAACGAGGACGTGAAAGGTGAACTGTGACCTTAAGGGAACTAGTTCCGCAAATATAATATACGCAAAAAGAGAGAGAAAAGCAGGGATGTTGTCAAAGCCATCCGAATGAAGCACCGATCAGACCTTTTCCGACGCCTGTCTTGCCACTATCCGTCTTCGTTTCCATGCGGGGACAAAGTCCACGTTTCGAAGCATGACCACTGTGACAGCGTATAGGACGCCGAAACAGATGGCAGGAATTGTGCCGACGTGATAAGCCTTGACGAGCGCGTCGAGGATCTGGTTTTCGTACTGCGGATACTGGGCGTGATCGTCCGCTAGCCCCAGGCCCTGGTCGACGAGCGATGGAGGGAGATGTCCCGTGAGCGAATCTGTGAAGCTGGTCTCATATACAGCCGTGAGAAGTGCCGTCGCGAACGTGCCGCCGAGCGTCCGTAGAAAGGACAAGAATCCGCTGATGCCGGCGATTTGATGTGGCTTGACCGACATGGGTCCAACCACGAGCGAGGGTTGGTAGAGGAGCCCGGACGCGATGCCAGTGAATACCGAGTACCCGATGGTTTTTGCGACTGGCGTGTAACGGCCCACATCGAGCATCAAGCCGCTGCCTAATGCGTACAAGAGGCCGCCGATGAATCCTATGAGTCGTACGTGACCAGTCCACGACAAGATATTGGCACCGAGCACCGACGAAGCACCCAGAGTTAGAATCAGCCCAAACATTTGGACTCCGGACATCACCAAACTGGAACCCTTGACGTCGATAAAGTAACGGGGTAGGAAGAAGACCGACCCAAAGTATCCTGCGCCGGTGAGAAAGTTGATGAGACATGCAATGGGGATATTGGGTATCTTGAAGAGGGTGATGTCGACAATGGGATGCTCGGCCACTTTGAGTTCGTAGTAGACAAATACGGGGATAAGGCAGGCGCCGACGACGAAGAGGGAAATGATAGGTGCAGACTGATGAAAGGATCGATGAGCGCCCAAACCACGGATCCGAGATACTTACATTCCAAGGAAACATTTTGTTGCCCATCTCTATTGCAATACAGATCGTGCTAGATATTGCGATTGCAAGAAGAGAACCAACATAGTCTACTTCGCGCAATTGTGCGAGAAGGCCGACACGCTGCTGGTGGTGCGGAACAGGATAGCGAAGGCTAAGTGAGCCAATCACTAGAGTCACGCCAATGAGTATCAGTGTTATCCAAAACAGCCATCTCCAGTTGGCGTCGACGGATATGACGGCCCCCAGGACGGGTCCTATTGCGAGACCGAGAGCGGAGGCACAATTGAAGAAACCAAGCCACAGCCCTCGTGTATCGGGGGTTGTGAGGTCCAAGACGATGATGACACCGACGGATTGTCTGCCAGCAGCGCCAATACCCTGGAGAAGACGGGCGGCAATCAAGGAGTTCATGGACTGAGGGGATGAGACCGTCAAGGCGGGTTGCTATGTGATGTGAACGATACCCACCGTAGCCAACCCGCACCACAATGTCCCGGCACCAAAAATAAGCATCGTTCCGAGCACGACTTGAGCGCGACCAAAGATATCACTGAATTTTCCGAGGAGAGTCTGGGTGACGGTAAAGCCCAAGAGGTACGCAGTGGCGAGCCAGTTCTGGTTTGGGAGATCGTTGAAGTCGGCGCTGATGATGTGCATGGCTGTCGTCGAGGTCGTTTCGTTGAGGTAGGCTGTAAAGTTACCTATCCACAAACTGAACATGATCGAGAAGAAACGGAGACGTGAGACGAGGACGGCGGGCTGTTGATTTTGAGGGCTGTCTGAGTGGATGCTCTTTGGGCAGTCACCCGAGGGGGGCGAGGAGGCGACGACGGTCTTGTCCTCGTTGAGGCCGTCTACGCTGTTGTTCATTGTCGCGCATTGCGAGAGAGTGTGGGTGGGAGAGGTAGTCATGAGCGAGGAGAGGGTGAAGGACACTAGGGTATAAAAAGGCCGGGAACTTGAAGGGACATCAACGCATGCGGTGAGGTGTGCACGCGAGGGACGGGGAGGAGGAGGAGAGGAGGGTTCCGATCAGAGGGACGATGGATATATAAGTACGCGGATCCACTGGCATCGTGCGGGGGAGGAGAGCCATGGTGGGCTCAAAGGAAGAGCCAATGCGACGGAATAGGCTAATACTCGAAATAACACGTTCGACGCACGCTCCGCGGAAATCGACAGACCTGTTGAGATCCGGCGTACGACGAGATTCGGTGTACTCACCTGAAAACATTCAAAAACTCACCAAGCTTCGGCGTCTCGAGTCTCGACTTGGAAGATTCCCGTGCAACGCCCCCTTCAGCGGATAAAGAGAGTTCTTCGACTGCCATTCTCTCTCGTCGTGCCGCGGAGAGCTTCGCACACTGCACATGGACTTTGTTCGCCTGTGATGTGACCCAAATTCGAGCGAATATTGCATCTGGTTCATTTTACGACACAACATCCCGGATTCGCCAGTTCATAACTACATGTATTCAACGCTCGTCGGAGACGGAGCGGACACACCATCACGCCCGGTGGCGACGATAACCAACCACCCTTCCAACATGCGGCCCGCGGTCGATGCGCGTGCGACATGGCAACACCCTCGTCCGCGGTACTCGCAACTTGTCACCCGACCTGGGGCAACAGCCCTGATCTACGCCAAGTCAAGGTTTCGCACTGTCCGACTTGAAGCTTGACGTCCATCCACCCACCTCACATCCATCATCCATCACCGGCACCGCTGTGGAGCTAACCAAGTGGAACGTAGCAGGATCCCATATCCCACTCCGTAGTTTCTTCAAGATCAAAAGGATCCTCACTCACTCGGCCCAACGATGCGCTCCCTTCGATCTCCTGCCGTCAGAATGGAAGTACTCCGACCGATCCCAGCTACGCACACCCTCCGGCGCCCGCACGTGTGCCATACGTTTATTTTCTCTCTATTTTCGTTGCCTCGTTTTACAATTCGCTATACATGACAAATACGATGCTTAACCCCGCCCCACACGTTGTCAGCACGCCCTCGACGCCCGAGCTCGGAATGCCCGAGGGGTTATCATCCTCATCTCATCTCATCCAACCACCATCCTTTGCGTCATTTTTTGTCTGTCATGTTGTATATCCTTTTCTTACTTTTCGCGTCTAATCTAAAGATAGTCATCGTGGGTCTGTTTCAGATCAGTTCCCATCCGTGCGTGTTACTGACCGAGCCCGAGGCATCCGACGGGTTCTTTAGCGCACTGGCGAGAGCGACCTCGTATCCACAGACGACCTTTGCTCGCGCGCCCAATGAACGTGAGACGATCCACACCAATTTTCGACGCCCCGGCTACCCGCGAGATAAGGTAGTCAACGGTCATATACCTCTTGTCAAATGGAGATGCGACGTCCTCCAATCACACGTGGGCTTGGACAATGTACCCTCGTTCTCACAGCTTCATAAAACCTTTTGGGAACCATCTCGCAGAAATAATTCAAGCTCAATCTCTTTCTTTTCCTTTTATTCTTGCAAATAGGTGCGCCCGCGGACTCGGGCGATTGTCAAGTCTTTTTTGACGTTTAATGTTGCCATTCGAACTCGGGAGCGAGGCGGCGAGCGTCAGGGGATAATCGGTCCAGGACCTCTCAAAGGCGATATCAATCCCAGACCTCACGTGGGGCACCGCTCAATATGCGCCCCACACATCTCAGTCGTTGCTCAAATGAAAGAAACAATCCTGGCGGTCGAAGCCCTGTCAACGGGTACTTGCACCTCATTTACGGACGTGTCCGACCATTCACTCCGCACCTCCAGCTGGGATAAGCGGGGTTTGATGGTGATGATGCACACACGAACCCATTCTTCGAGGACGCCACACGGCGACGTACCAAGGCATGCTGCGAAAATGCATTTCGTTTCTAGATGAATTTCTGCAGTCGATATCGCCAGTACGTCGGCTAGGATAAGAAGTATACCAAAAGACTCCACCAAACACGACAATCGTCCCAATTTACCAAGGTGATCCACGCAGACTTGCATTCGCAGAAAGCGTACCTCCATTTGTGAGCTAGCATCGTCGAATTAGACACACAGCCTCATTGCAACGAGGCATGACCTACCGCGACACTGATCTGCTTGTGAACGAGGCAGAGGTCTGCGGAATTCGGATCAGTCGACTCCAGATTGGCTCGTTTTCATCGCGTAATATAAGGCGACTTACAGTCGAGATATGACATTGCGCCATTATTCTGGTCCTCGACTAACATATCACTGAATTCTATCTCCATCCCGTCCATATTCTGACGGACGACAAGCATCTTTGGAACACGTCCACGTTGACCATAGCGGTGACCGAGGATATATTGAACTTGTTGCGACAGCCGGGTGTCCAGAATAGGGAGTTCCGTCTGCAATAATAGATTGAAAGTTAATATTTCCCTCATGTTCGCTAAATACTGACCATATTGCTCGGATCCAAGGCGACTATATCATCCACCCCGAACAGGTCTAGCAGTATCTGAGGCGAAACGCTGGCGCCCACCCAGAAGATCATAAATTCATCGTTGTCTATCAATGAAAGCATCAGTCGATTATCATTGCCAATCGTAGACGGCTTCTCCGAGGTACCTATGAGATAGACACCGTTGCCCTCCATGAACATGTGGCTGTCTCGCATAAGTGACGGAAAATAGATCTGGCCAGTCGTAGGATCGGGAAAGGCTGCAAGGTCATCCAAGTCATGAAGAGCTAGGAGGCCGGGATAGAGGTGCTGCATCGTGTTGCGCACGCCCATTGAAAGGATCTTTCGGGCGTAGTAATTTCGAACATCCGCGGAAACATTACGGCCTGGATGCAACTTCAGCCGGTATTCACTTGACAACCATAGGGACGAACCTTTCAGGGGTTTGGTTTTAGTTATAGCGAGAATGTAGATTGGAAGCGCTCGGAAGGCTTCCGGTATTATCAGCTGTGAGACGTCTTGAAGATGCACATGGGTCGAGAATTGACACGCTTACCTGTGTGGGTGCTGTGGCCGCCGCACAATTCCGCCTGTATCCAAGTAGAATTGATGAACATTTATCTGTGAGTTCTTCTCTGATCTGAGCCATTCGCCGTGAGGACAAGCTCGCCATCGCTATCTCAAAGTAAGTTGGGGACCATCACCAGGAAGGGAAGCCAACCTACAGTCTCGAACAAGATGGCATACCACGGCATCCATGTCGGCAAAACGGAATACGGTGCCAGCCAGGGATGATACCTGCAGCGCAAGATTGCATGTCCGCACTCGTCGCTGGCCATCAACGGACGTGTACAACACCGCACACTGCAAGTACGCGTATTGGCGTTCATCCAATGTTCGAGAATGTTCGATCAGAGCGGACACGGCCTTGTCGGAATCAAGAACACCAAGTGCCAAGTCCGTGGGTGAGCGTTCTTGAAAGTTCCCATAATGCTTAGATACCCGCAAACCTTGGAGAAATGGAATGGAAGTAGGAAGTAGGTCGAGGATACGGAACATTACCATGAGAACAACGAAGGCGCATTACACAACTATATCCTGTGGTTCGCGTCACCAGCCTCCGGAGCTGGGAGGCTAGTACGATTTGGTCACGGGCAGGGCTGAATCGAGGATGGAAGAATAAATCCCCACCAGTAATAGAAGCAACGATGCCTGGGCCGACCCTGTGTTAGATTATTTCAATAGGAGTTGAAAGTATCATACCGATCGAGCCTAGGTCGATCGCTCTACTCATCCCAAAAAACATGCTCACGCCAATGCCTTCGTCGGAACATTCCTCGGCGATATCTCGCCATGATTGTACCCGAGGAACAAAGAGTGTGCGCTCTTTATCCGTACCATAAACGTGGTTCTCGTCCGTCAGGGGTTCCAAAGCACCAGGGCCGATAGTGGGCATGGTACACTGAAACGTAACAACATGCCCACCTCGACCAGCCTGTGGGAGCATTAAAGGGCATTCTTGTAACATGAAACCCTGCTGCACACCAAAGAAGCGAGCCCAGCTATAAGTGCTCCGCCGAGGCACGACTCTCTGATAATAGTCTGGCCATATCGTTCCGCTAGAGATCCTATCAGGTTTTCGACCACTGTCCTACCATGATGCGTCAGACAAAAGTTGACAACACCTCAGTTTCAACACACCTTGACTCCCATGGGTCAACGAAGAGCCCATCTCGTAGAGGAAGGAAGATCTCTTCCAAATCTGCCACTACGAGTTGATGTGCTTGCGGAAGATCTGCCTAGAAAACGTTTGAGCGTGATTCGGTGCATCATTCCGGCCGATCCTTACAGACAGGTTATAAAAGTGAAGTGTTTCGTCAAAGGTAAGGATCCCGATCTTGCATCCCTGTGGAAAACACGGCTCGAACGTCGATCCGTCAGCAGTAGTACCACCGTACATGACATCCAGGAGTGTGGTGCAAACAGATTGAAGAAAACCGGATTCTACGGCGTTGGTAGAAATGTCCAAGGCAAACAGATAATGCAACGGGACTGGTTTTCGGGGCATCGATGGTAGTGGTTCGGGGGTGAAGTAGGTTGGCGCCACCCTTGGTAGGGGTGGTGGCGCCCAGTACTCGTCAGACTCGACAAGAAAGTCAACGGTACCCTTGTTCAATTCGGGGCGGTTGGCATGGTCCAAGCGTATGAAATTTGCATCTAGGTTGCTGAAGTATTCCTGAGAAACTAAGCCTTCATCAGCCCGTGATTAAAGAGAGGTCAGAGGACGATGAACCTTCTGTTTCGTGGGAGCACAAATTACATTTCCATCTGCTACCACCCGCAACCCACGAACACCAGGGATTGACATAGCCTCTGCATTGAGCACATCGTGCAGGACCACTCGGTCCGCAGTCGACCAGGGGAACAGGCTCTTCACGAGGATCGAGGTCCGCGAACGGTTGAACCACTACCGCAAGGGGTATCTCGCACTCTCGGGCCAGTTGAGCCGAGTTGGGCAAGTTCCAAGTCGCGACGCGTATATATTTAGGGTTCGAATTGCCTATGTCACGAACGCGTCAGCTATAATATCGCTGAGGTACGCCGCAGGCTTGGAGAATCCAAGAAGAGAAAAGAAGGTGTTTCGATGCGGTCGGCCGGTCCCCGATTTCCAGAATGGCTGGTCGTCGCTCACCTTGATCGAAAGCAATGAAATCAGTGGTGGAAAGTGGGGGATTGTTGCCCGGTAATGTCATATACATCTGTTTTTCCCATGTCTCCTTGTCTGCTTCGATGGAATCTATGGGAGACGGAATCTGGTTGGGGTCGATACGGGCGCGCAGACCTGCCCACGGTGGTGAGAATTAGAGTATCAATTTAAATGGGTTGTCTAAACGTGCCTTTATATGGCTGTCCGGCGCTATGTGGGGGCTGTGGTATGTGCTGAAGTGGCATGGGTACAGAAAGAGTGCTAGCGAGGATGCAGAGCTTGTGGAGGGCAAATGTCGTGGTCAAGTGAAGCGGCCGTGTCGGGCGTCACGCGAACCCGGCAAACTCGGCAAGTGAACAACAACCGTATCTTGTACCAAGCTTGAATATAAGTCGATGACTGCATCAGAACATCACGAGTTCGTCAAATATTACTGTAATCATGCCAGACCGCTAGTGTGTACATAGATACGATGTGGAGTCATTAAGGACATGAAGTGGGCTAAACGTGTAAATGTGCAATGACAAAGGAAATATTAACTTGAAGGTAATGGTGGGCGACTTGAAGGGGGCGTGAACTGCGCCTATGGGTTTCGGGTGGCCAGCGAGTCGGGAATGGCTCTGTCGTCACCCACTATCATGATGTCCGATCCAGGTACACTAGGGCCAGTGACGGCAGCTACCTCAACTGACTCGGAGCTGGCGTCGAGCCCCAACTTGGAACATGTCTTTGACATATCTCGGGTAAGTTCTGACGACTACTAATTTCTTTTGCATCTCTAGGCGATATGCGACACGTACGAATCGGTACGATGCGTCTGGTTCAGGCTTGATACGACCATACGACTTGTGAGTGCACTCGGATGCTCGGAGTCTACTGATCCTCGTGGTTTGCATTTTGATACGTCCTTGACGACGTGGTAGATTGGAGTTGCTGGTAGACGTTTGGAATTGCATTTGGGATGCTCAAGTGAATAGCATCAGCTTGTTGGAACTTGCTTCACCTGGTCTGACTTAACGTCTGAGTAGTGTCGGCGTTTCGGCCCATTTCGAGTTGTGACGTGCGCAGTGCAGCTTATTTCCCCGTCCTTTCCCCGTTGTACTCCATGACTTTCGTCTCTGACGTTGCGCTTCGACGGGAAACGTGCCATGGCCGGATAGACCACCTGAAGGAGGAGACTCAAAGGTACCAAGGACGAACGCGCACATGACTGGCGATATGCAAGACATCTGGAGGTCGCCAAAGGGTATTGGAACGCTTGGGAGACGAAGCGAACAGCGACGGCGTCGATTCAAAGGCAACACAGCGGAGTCTGACAAGCATCAAGCCACCTGAATGACTCTGTAGGTAGGCGACGCAGCCACGAATTGATGTTGTTCATGGTATGAGGGATGTAGTTGGCACCAAGGATGTTGGTCTTTTTCCCAGTCACTGAACATTGGGAGGGTACAATGGAGACTACCGTCGCGCATCAGTGACACCACTGTGACGGCGGCTTCGTCATACATGTACAACCGAAAGGACCGTTTTCGGTCTCACGTTGAGGCTAACCTGGCCTCTAATCCTACGAACCGACGCAGC
Organism: Harrya chromipes; assembly: GCA_038091155.1. Taxonomy (NCBI): domain Eukaryota; kingdom Fungi; phylum Basidiomycota; class Agaricomycetes; order Boletales; family Boletaceae; genus Harrya; species Harrya chromipes. The sequence goes on from JBBPNX010000163.1 coordinate 32,463, forward strand.
GCCGGCACAGGCATGTACATCAAGTCGAGATGGACAAGGAGAATCAGAATTAATTACATATTGAAATGGAGGACAGATGGAATGGAGGACAAATCAATCAATCAATCAGTAAAAGGGTAAGTAAAAGTAGGCGACTGCAAGCGAGCAACAGAAGTTCCAGCCTAAAGCGGCAGTGCTGCTCACCAGTTTGAACTTTTTTTTTTTCTTGTTCTCTTCCGACCCTTTGGAACTTCTGTGCTTTTGATTACCGTCTCGAAAGCAAAAAAAAAAAAAAAAAAAAAAAAAAAGAGTCCGAAAACGAAGTTGTGAATTTACTAATGGCCAGTTCAAACTGTAACATTGTCTTGATGAATCCTCCACTACAAGTCGGGATGATTCGGAACTATATGGAATTTTTCGCTGAGGGCACCCATTGCTCTATTTGGATGCACGACTTGTGAAGAAAGTCAGGTAGGGTAATGGCATCATGTATGACAAGTAGACTCACTGACAATCTGGTACAGGCCAGCAGCGATATTGGGGACCTTGACTGAAGCCAGGCCGAATTGATATGTAACTTGGTGAGCTATCTCTTGCCCTGCGAGCTTGCTCAATGGCGATACTGAGTGACCCGGCGAGTACGTACCCCTCAGTGTGCCACTCTGGTCCTCTGTATATATCCAGACATTAACGAGCACGTTCATAACCTCAGCGGCCTGGCCCATCGCTGTCCTATAAAGCAGGCGATCTGAGGAGGTGGGTCAGACAAGAACGCGTCGAAATACCATCTGATATGTCTCCAAGTTCCTGGGGCCCAATATGTGTGCTCATCGGGCTCTAGAATGTAAATTGCGCCGGAAGCCTGAGTTATCAGGCAAAGTACTGTGGCAATGAGTGCAAACAAGGAAATGAAATACTTGGAGGTCATGGTAAAAATTGAAAGGTCAAAGAGGGTTTGAACTTGAAGGTGTTGAAAGCATGGAAGGGAGACATACGTATTTATAGCTCGCCGGAGTGTAAGGGATGGATGATTTCCGAGCTTTTAGAAACTCACGGGCCTGGACTCAGCCCACTAGTATTACCCAACAAGCTGAAACCATCGGTTGAGAACGGGATGCAGTTTGGGTCGTGAACGCACATAGACGGAGAGACGACTCAGAAGAGATGGGAGATACCACGGATGAGATTCATCTCAGCAGTAGCCGGGACTTGGCACTTAAGTATGTAATTGGGCGACCTCCCGAGACGATTGGGTGACTTCCCGTAAGGATTTAGAGACGATTTTCTGTAAATTTCAGCCGTAAAAATGACAGCCATGCCCAAAATTGGAAGGAGCCATACGGTGCACGTCAGGCAGCTGTCGTCGCACACTGTCTGTAAACCCAAAATCTGAGGAGGGGTCCTACCCCCCTCTGTAATTGTCTGTAAATTCGATACGATCCATTTCGTGCCATTTCTGGCACTCTCAGGGGTAGGTTCCTTCCATATTTGCTTCGGAATGGCAGCACACCGCCTACTAAGCGCTTTCGGACTTGCGTGCGGCTCTCACCACCGTGACTGCTCGCGCTCAGCGCAA